>JAIUZE010002728.1:0-25965 GCA_022085475.1 Heliosperma pusillum | reverse complement strand
TTTTTCTTTTTCTCATCATATCTTTCATTTTTTTTTTCTTTTACTTCACAACATTTCTCAACAAAGGGAATAAATGACACAATTACCAACATACTTGCTACACCCATTTGATATTCTTTTTTGAAATCCCGACCCAACCATAGTAGACAAGTAGATAAGAAAAACATGCAACTGCGACTGTCCCGATAAGGTAGGCAAATTCTAGGAATGTAGCTATTGGATAGGTTATAAAACAGGCTACAAAAGGCTCAAATTGGCTAAACATAGAGAACTCAATAATAAGGGTATAAAATCAAGTCTTTTTGGCTATGTGAGGCTTATTTGAACAAAAAGAATCACCTTTCCTCATGCACTTATCAAACGAACGCGTATAGTATCACGAAACGAATGTCACACTTATGCAATTTGATGTTACACATTCCACAAGGAGTACCACACTCAAGCCTAAAAACAATGAGACCAGTTTATTAATGTTCATGGCCTAGGAAGCTCTATAGACCTCATAATTTTAAGTGGTTTACCAACAAAAATTGCCAAATCTAATTAGCATAAGGTATGTCAAAAACGGTCAAGACTTGTACTATGAGCTTTGTTTTCAAAAATAGTAAGTCAAAACAATGTACATGGACAACTTATTTGGGATTCAAATGCAGAAACAATGCAAATTATCATCATCGTTATTCAATTCACCAAGACTCGACCTAATAAAATAAAAAACATGTTTTTGGATTTTGTAAATTTTTCAATTTTTATGGATTTTTTTATTTCTTTTTCTTTCACACAACGGAATTAAACACACAACATAAATAAAGACTCTCCCCCAAACCTTAATGTCACAGTGTCCTCATTGTGACGCTAACAGCACAACAATCACATATCAACCAACATCAGCAACCTAAGGGACACAACTAACAAAGGGGAATGGGAGATAACTAAAAGAAAATACAATAGAAGAAAGTACAAGGATAGATAGTACCAGCTGTATAGAATAATAGCCTCCCCCAAACCAGCTGCAAAATGGGGGAGTAGTGACCAACTGTCACTACTGCTCATCAGTCGGGTTCAAGTTCAGGTGTCATTACCTTGGTAATCGTAGGGGGGTTACCTAAGCTATACACCTTTTGTAACTTGTATTCCTTTCCCGTCAGCAGTTTTTTCATCTCAACTACTGCCTTACTCCGTGAGCTTCCAGCTTCAGCAGTGCTGGAAATTAAGGCGATCTCCAGAGGATCCCTATTCAAGCATAAAGAGAGACAATCATCAACATTCAAATCCAAAATATCGATCCTATGACATGTCTCTTCTTGCATGGGGTGTTTCATTGACTGCTCTAAGTTGAAAGTAATATTGTCATCCCCCACTGTTAGTGTAAGTCTCCCATTCTTGACATCTATAACCGCCCCCGTAGTATGGAGGAATGGTCGTCCTAAGATGATAGGAATTTGGGTGTCTTCAACCATATCTAAGACAACGAAGTCAACTGGTATGAAAAACTTCCCTACTCTAACCGGTACGTCTTCTAAAATCCCTAAAGGGTGTTTAATAGAACGGTCGGCCATTTGTAAGGTCATGGTTGTAACAGTGAGTTGACCCATATTTAGCTTTTTTCATATAGAAAATGGCATTACACTAACACTAGCCCCTAAATCACAAAGGGCTTTATCAATGGCTAAGCAACCTATATTACAAGGAATAGAAAACTCCCTGGATCCTTTAGCTTAGGTGGTGATCTTGATTGCAACACAACACTGCATTCCTCAGTAAATGCAACCGTCTCCACTTCATTAAAGGATCGCTTCCTTGTCAATATATCCTTTAGAAACTTTGCATAGGCCGGCACTTAAGTGATCAACTCGGTAAATGGTACACTCACTTGTAAATTATTCACTACCTCCATAAACCTCCCAAACTGTTTATCGAGCTTTGATTTATGTAGGCGTTGAGGAAAAGAAAGTTTAATTACAATGGGCTCGGCTTCTTTGGCTTTGGAAGATGAATTTGAAGACTTTTCATCCAAATCAGGGGTTGCTCGATCGAGCAGAGGGCTTGCTCGATCGAGGTTTTCTGTACTGTAACTTTCAGAAACTTCCCGAGAAGAATTTTGGCAAATTTTCTGGGTTGCTCGATCGATCAAGGGGGTGATGCTCGATCGAGCAACCTTGTTTTCAGCCTCTTTTTCGCCTTTTTTCAAACTTTGAGCAGCAACTTCCAAGCTTTCATTGGTTTCATCCCTTATCATTTCGGGGTCTTTGTAATGAGTTCCACTCCTCAAAGTGATGGCATTGACTTGTTCATGTGGAGGGTGTCCTTGAGGAGGAAGATTACCCGGTTGTTTATGTGGATTTTGAATTGCCAATTGGGCAATTTGAGTGTCAACCATCTTGTTATGAGCTATCAGTTGTGAGATCTGAGCATCTTGCTTTTGTTGGATCATAAGACTCTGTTGCAACATGGCTTTCAGTTCCGCCATATCATTACTTGGAGGTGGTGGAGGTGGAGGTTGTTGGAAGTTTTGGCCACCTTGATTGGAACGGTTAAAGTTACCCTGGGGATTGCGATTTTGAGGAATCACATAAGATGAACCTTGTTGCTGAGGCGGTGGTGGGGTAGGATTAAGAACATTCTGACTTCGGTAGGATAAATTGGGATGCTCTCTTGTCCTTTCATTGTAAAAGTTAGAGTACGGTGAACCTTGCTTAAAGGATTGAAAGGCAAGCACTTGATCAACCGTACTCATACATTCCACTGCATTATGCCCCATAGTACCACATCTTTCACAGGTTGGCTCTTGTTGAACCATGGCATGAACCGTTTGCTTATTTTCCAAGGACTTTGAAGTTTGTAACTCGGCAATTTTGGCAGTTAATGCCTCCAACTGAGCTACAATGGCATTATCCGTACCTCCTCTCCTCACATTACCCCTAGGATTCCCATACTCAGCAGTGTGAGTAGCCATCTCATCAATTAACTTCCAAGCATTGGCATCAGTAGTGTTATTTTGGAATCTCCCATTAGCAGCAGAATCCAACAAATTCCTCTGATCATCATATAACCCATTATAAAATTGGTTGCATAAGAACCAAGTATCAAAACCATGATGTGGAACAGACTTGACAAGCTTTTTGAAGCGAACCCAGGCCTCATTAAAGTTCTCATTTGGACCTTGTTTGAAACTTGTGATTTGACTTCGAATGGCATTGGTTTTCTGTGGCGGAAAATATCTTTTGTAGAATGCAAGAGCCAAAGAATTCCAATCGGTGATGCCAAGTGCAGCCATATCTAACTCACTCAACCAATCTTCTGCCCCGTCTCGTAATGAAAAGGGAAACAACACCAACTTGATTTGATCTTGTGTCACCCCACCCGTTAAAGGAATAGAGCAGCAATAGTTAGTGAATTTCTCCATATGCTTAGCAGGATCCTCAGTAGGGCTCCCTCCAAACATGTTTCGCTCCACCAAAGAGATATAAGATGGACGAATCTCAAAAGTACTATTACCCGTAGTAGGGAGTTGAAATCCCTTGGGAATAGATGCAACAGTAGGCTCCGAGTGGCTGGCTAGAGTAGGCATGGTTGTAGTAGGTGCAGAAATAGGTGTATCCTCTTCTAAGGACGGTTTTTCTGCGACGAATTCGGCGTAAACTGTTTCAAGCGTACTCAAGTCTTCCGCTTCTTGAATTTCCTTCCAAAAGTTTCGTCTAGACCGGAGAGTCTTCTCTGGTTCGGAATCGTAGGGCACGAGAACGGACCTAGAACACCTGGGCATAAACAAAAACTAAAGAAAAGGATGAGAACGGTCTCAAGGAACTTAGGTTCCCTGAGACGAAAAAGACAAACTGAGTAGAAACAAACAGAAAACTGTTGCCTCCCCGGCAACGGCGCCAAATTTGATAAGGGTTAAAGTCGCGTCACCTTAATCAAAGTAAAACCTAATTCACTACTAACTAATAGTCAGCGGTAAGCAAGGTATCGAATCCACAGGGAGGCGGTAGTATTCTCATCTGTTAAACTAAGCTTGTCTCTAAAGTAACAATTTATGGGTTTGAGATTTGAGTTCTAAGCTAAAAGCAATTAATAACAACAAATAAAGTAAACAATAACAACTAATACTAATAACAACTAATAATAAGAAACAACTAACTATAAGCAATAACAAACTAATAAGGTTGAAAACAATGAGATTAAAAGTCTAGGGTCACAGGTTCACTAGGATTATTGTTCAGGGGTAGGGATGTAATCAACTATCATGCAATAAAGCTATCTAAGGTCACAAGATCGGTCGATTCAATTATGCCCTTTAGATCTACGATTAACATGCGATCGCTATCATTAAACGAGTTCTATTCAATTATCGTAGCCTATCTTAGTCTTAACCCGGTCGGTGTCAATCCTAATTTGCGAGACTAGTTAATTAATCCTGGCCAGTAATCAAACAACTAGAATTAAAACGATAATCAAACGATAACCATGCAATTGCAATTCAATTAATTAATTAATCTACCCCTTCTAACAATCCTAGATCCCCTTTCAACCCTAGAAAGGAATTTAGCTACTCATAACGATATAAACAACAACAATAATAATTAAAGTAAACATGATTAACAACAATGAAAGGATGAACAAAGAATAATTAAAGAACAAGAAGACAATTAAATAAATAACTAAGAAAGATTGAAGAATACCGATTACAAGTTGAACTAAAGACAATCGTCTTTGATAAATAAAATCCAGAGGCAAGCAAACTAAATTAGGTTTTCTAATTTAAAGCAATAAAGCATTGAAAAGCATAGAAAGTATATCTAATTAAGAAAGACGAGCTTTCTTTTTATAATACAAAAGATCCTACTAATTAGGTTAAAATTAAGGAAAACACGAAAATCCGCCGAAATAATGACTTGCTCGATCGAGCAAGGGTCATCTGCTCGATCGAGCAAGACCAGACCACGACTCGGTCGAGCAAGTTGTTCTGCTCGATCGAGCAAACCTCATTATAGCTTGTTTCTTCGACTTTTATTCATTTCTTGTCTTTTCTTCCTCGATTCCCGTGCCTAGCTTCTACGATCCAACTCCGCCGTGCTCCATATCATCTCAAAAAGCTCCAAATGCATCCAATCTGCATTGAAACATAACAAAAGCGGCAGAATCGATATTCTAGCTAAAATAGCATAGAAATAAGCAAGGAAAGACGGTAAATCGAGTTAAATGTGTCTAAGGGAGGCACAAAATATGTATATAAATAATGATCATCACCGAGTACATGTTGTACTCGACCGAGTACGACGGAAATGGTGGATTAGTCGGACGGATGATTAAAGGTTATTAAGAGGAGTTGGGTTTCATTAAATCAGTTACGTTCTTTAAACACAAAACCCTAATCTCAAATTCTCTCTAATTCCTCAACAAAACCCTTCATCATCTCGTGCCGGATCTGCACTTTTGCTACTTCGTTGGATTCTTTGGTAAGTCCTCGTGATTATGATTTGATTGTATTGCTATGTAACCCTAATGGAATTGGGAGAAAGGGGATTGTGATGTTGATTGCATGATTATGTTTGTATAGGATGGGACTTTGTGGAAGAACGCTTTTGACATTGGTTATTTGCTTTGCTAATCGGAATTTTCTATTAGGTAGGGTTTCCTACTCATTATTTGTTTATGCTAATTGATGGCATGAGATTGTTGATTCGTTATATGTGATATTTAATATGTGATGGATGTTGTTGGTCACTGTTGTGACGATGATGGAGATTGGGGAGTTGTTGTCGATGGTTACTATGGTTACTATGGTTTGGTGATCCTGTTTGGAGACAGTTCACGCCCCGAGTTCGCCCCCGTGGTTATCCCGCCACGTAAGGGGATGTGAGCATTAATGATCCGGGTTTATCTTGCTATAGCGAGATGAAAGTTCGACGCCTATGGATGCGGTCCAGGGTCAATAGGTGGAATTGTAGAGCGGGCTGGTAACCTGAGTCTACTGAGGTAACCGCTGCGATGGCCCTCCGGTTTCTCTTTCACTTGTGCTTATCTTGTACACTCGGTATATGCGAATAGTGACCCCGTATTGTTTTACAAAACTGTTGTGATCCATTGGGGAATGGTGACCAGGTGATCACAGGTAATCTATAGCGCTGTGTTGGGTTGAGGATGAGATCACCAGGTCGTGTCTTAGCTTCCGCTTATCAGTCATGGAGTCTTGAACATTGTTTAATTATTTAATAGTCTATTATCATTTGTGGTGTTTGGATTATTGGTTAGATGGTATGCCATCTGTTTTGAGTTCATGTATTTGACATTTAAACATTTATTATTAAAGTATTGTTTCCTTTATCGCTTGAATTAATATATACTACCTCGAGCAACCGAGATGGTAGCACTCCCATGTGTAAAGGGGGTCTTGTAAGGCAGCTTGGTGTATATGAGGGTGTTACACCCTTGGACCGACAAAGGATCCAATCTCCAACTGCAGGGAAAATCCAGGCATGCACCTCCCTCTTGGTACCGAAGGCAAGAAAGTAGGAGTAAATCTAAGTCTGCATTTGAATAATTAATTGTCAAATCATTTGTAAATTAAAATGCAAGAAGCTAGATATAAGAATTTCAATAAAGGCAAGTCATATACCTCTAAGATCAAGCCGGGACCCACCATCGCAGAAGAAGTTCCCTTCTCAATCAACTCATGACGAATCATCACCCTCATAGACCTTCTCAACACAGCAATTCCTGGGGTGGCCTAGTCAAACCTTCTCTAACCACTCAAAAACTCCAAAAAAAGAAGAAGTTTCGTCAAAGGCCTCTTCCCTTTATCCCCCAAAATAGTGGGCTCCTAAAAACCACCCCCACCAAAGACGAGCCCTTTGCTCGGCACTGTAAGGCGGGACATCCACCTCAGGACCCCCGGCAACACTTGGACCTTCTTAGCCCCTCGACCAGCAAAGAAGTCCCTAACATAGGAACTCGAAACGAGACCTGGGATCGAAGCAGCACCTCTAGCTAGGCCATACCCCCACTAACCTCCAAGCCTCGCCGACTCAAGGCCCATGGCTGTCTCTAGCCATTTTATCGCCTATGAACCACATGGAAGACCCGAGATAATCCTGAAGTCCTCCAAAGTAACCACGAATTCCCTGAAAGGCATATGGAAAGTCGAGGTGGTATCCCGTAAGGGGTCCAGTAAGCTTTACATAAGACATGTTGGCCCGAAACCTCTTGTCTCAAATTACGGTCCAGGTCACTACCAAGAGCCCGAAAGCTGACTAAGTGATCAAAGCTTGCTCCTTGTCCAAGAGAAGCTTGTAGGCGTCCATCATGGTCGTATATCCCATGAACGACCTCATTTTTCCCGCTTTCTTCAAAAAGAAAGGGAAAGCATTATAAAAATCAAGAAAAAAAAAAAGAAATTCGCAATTCAAATTCAATTAAAGCAAGCTTGAGTTACGAGGCCCTCGTGACTACGAAAGGAAATATGGTGCTTTGTAGCCCATACCAAATGAACCTAGTCCCACTTCTTTGCCCATTCAAGAGCCGGTTTTACTTTTTGATCCCATTATCTCCTCGTAACTCTCGTAGGGGCCTCCATATCCTCTAGTTGGGAGCTTTCGCCCCCATACATGACCATAGTTGTCTTTGAATTGATCTCCATGCGATCCTCGCGTCCCGATGTACTAGCTTTATCGCCTACAAAAAGCAAAAATCAACAAAAACAGACTTTTTAAGGCCAAAACGGATCAATCTGTATCAAGCCTAGGCATTCATAAGTCGCCACTTATTTAGGAATTCGTATTTCAATACTTTTGTCTCAGCGAAACGGAAATTCGACTGAGTTTCGGCGCAAAACCGAGTTATCTGCCAAAGGTCGTCTTGAAACAGCTTTCGAAATTCTGGAAAAAAAAAATTGCCAAACAATGCTTCATGACATAAGGATCATAATGAAACAAAAACCATCAAAATTTGGCTAAGTCTCAAGCCATTTGTCGACCCTAAAAGCGGTTTTAAAAAAAACAATTCCAAACTAAGCATAAAATCGTCTATAGTTGACAAAAATTAAAGTTAGGGTATGTACCTACGTGTTCCTAATAGCTTCAATAATCATAATCCAAGATCAATTTCAAACAAGAAATCCGTTTGGAGTGAAAGCCCCAAATTTTCGATTTTTAGGGTTCATAATCTATAGCCTAAATCAAGTTCAAAGTAAAGAAAAGTCGACATACCTTTTGTTGCCATATTTTCGGTCTAAAATAGTGATGTTTAATAGGGTTTTTGTCGCCTCCTTCGTCTTCTTTGTCGAGTATTGTGTTTGTTTGTGTTTTTTCTTACGAACAAGCGAGTTTGTGCTTTACTGGTTTATTCAAATCAGGACGAGCCTTGTACATGACGCAGAGGTTGCTACTCCCTTTTTAAGTGCGCATATCACGCTTTCTCCTTTTTCCTCTCCAATGAGGTTTAATATTATTATTTCTTAATAATATTTATTATTATTATGCACTGATATGCATATTCATATATTCGGGAATTATTCTTTTCTCAAAATTATTAATTAGTCATCTTTTTTACTCTGGATTTCTGGTTCTCTTTAGATTCTCGATATTACCTCAGCAATGTCACATCGATATTTTTTGAATAGTTGTTTATTGCCCTACGAGAGTCCGTCTCTGGCCATCGCGGTCGACGTATTCTTTCGCATCAAGTATGAAAAGCCAGTTTTCATCCTTGTTTATTTTGAGCCACCCTAGAGATGACGCAAGCAGGTTCCCCCAAGAAATTTGTTAGACTACTCGCGACGCTAACATATATGTCTGAGGGTGTAAAAATCTTCTTTCAATTTTGTATTGTATTATTTATGTCTATTTACATGTACATATAAACCTAAAACTCTATTTTGAATTAGTTTTTATCGTTTTCAACCTTCACAACACTCAGAAGAGGCTTAGAAGGGACGCACAACGTTGTGCGCTTCTTCTAAGGCTCCCTCAGAGCCTGTTTTGCCAGATCTGGTTTCAAACCCGTCTTGGATCGATAATAATCAATATTTATCGATTTATCACGGTAGATATGGACATTAATAGTCTAGTTTACACTAGCATGTTGCTTTTTTTAAAAGGGTTATTTAATGAGAATAATCCAAACTATGTCTACCCTTCTTATATTAATCCATGCTAAAGTTTAACTGAGAAAAATCTTATTTATCCCCTCATTTATCTTTTAGTGATCTTTGCTCATATTTTACCTATTACCGCCGGTATAGTATCAGGCCATCTTTTATTAGGTGTCTTTTTCTTTCTGGATCTAATTTTATTCATTTATTACCTTTTTCTTCCCTTTCTTCCTCCTTCCTTTATATCCTCTGTTTTTTTTTATTTCCTCATCTTTAAAATTCTACTTCCTCCATTCCAATATTTCTTTACATTTTATTAAAATATACCTCACATATATTACACAAATGTTAAGAAATGATTAGAATGGGAAAAAGTCCTTCTTAATTATTCCCCCATTTATCTCTTAGTTATTTATAAAGTTGCTTAATAATTAGGACTCCTAATTCTTCATTTAACTTAAGGAGTTCTAGTATTTATGCTAATTATGTTGTTGATATTGCGGATTTGTTGTTGGCATTTAGGGTTAGTTTTGATGATCGTGCCGACAAGGAAATTGGAGGCGTTTGGTAGTTGGCTAAATTTGTGCACATTGATATTGATTCGGCTGAGATTCAATTTATTGGAAAGAATAAGAAGCCTCATGTTTCTCTTTGTGCTGATCTTTGGGTGTCAGACAACATCAAATGTGGGCTGCTCAACATTATAAGTATAATAGAACTCGGTAATGGTTGATCTTATGCGGTCGTTGTTGATATTGACGGTGGTTCAATGGGAGGATAACTATTAGAGTCTGAGATTTGCATGTCAGATGGAGCTTTAATTAACCATTAAGCTTAGCGTATATCAGGAGAGAAAAAAAAAGTTGGTATTGTTTGTACTTCTTTAGAGAGAGAGAGAGAGAGGATGGGGGAAATTATATTCAGGCAACAAGAAGGGAACCGGCTCAATAGGTTCTCCTTCCATAAGATCACTAAAAGATAAATGAGGGGATAGATAGGATTTTTCTCAGCTAAACTGTAGTATGGATTAATTTGAGAATAGTAGGCATAGGTTGGATTATTCTCATTCGATAACCCTTTTTTAAATAAAGACTCAATCTTTTTAGGTCACTTTTTAGAAACCGTATTTGATCTTCGATAATCAATATTGAATGGTCGAATGATCTTTTTATTGTTTAGTTCTTTCTCTTTTTTTTACTTAGTTTTGTCATAAAGAAAAAATGAGAGCCGATTTTTAATTTAACGAAGTTAACAATTTGTTCGGATCTGACAAACATGCCTGAATACATCCTTCGAATTGAAGAGACGCGGCATCTGCTGGACCTTTTCTAATGCAGTATTTCAGTCCCTTTGTCTTTGTAGCAAGTCTTTTTTTACCTGACTGGGTCAAACAGGCCCGTAGAAGGGGCGCACCAGGTGCTGCTTCTATTCTAAAGTTTCGTTTACCCATGTTTCTTAGCAGAGAAGACGTAGGCTTTAACTTCCGTTTTTAATCTACTATATCAATATTATTGCTTGTTTTTCGTATTAATTAGTCATAATTATTTGTATTTTGACTTGTTAATTTTTTATTTTACTTTGTTTATTTTCCCTTTTATTTTAAGTCAGATTTATAAGGCAAATGTACATGTCTTTTGTGTATGCTTGTTTTGCTCACATGTAATCGACATTTAAATCAACTTCGACATTCAATACTTATTTGTCTAAATTCCACCGACTTAGTTATTCTCACATGTTAGGTTCAATACAATGTATGCATATCATTCATTCATATAACCTTTAAAGTCAAGTGTAGCAATTAAAACTTCAATCATTACTAGAGGCCGCTATGAGCGGGCGGGATTTGGTGTCTGATTAAAGGGCTTCCCAATATGTACCATCACCCTTTACTTGGTATCTCTGTGAACAACTATGTTCACGGGCATTACAAAGTCATTCTAGACATAGAATGATAAGAGAACGATTGCTAGTATCTATGTCATCTTTGTTTTGTGCTCATTTGACATGGCATAAAGATTCGAACTGTTTCCAATTCTCCACAATAAATTGGTGGCAACTCGTTCAAATGTTGGCTTGTTCGAACCTTTCATCGGTTTCAAAGCCTTTCAAATCGGTTACAAACCCATGACGTGTCCTAACACGAAGGCTTCGTGGGCCGAGTGTCGCCGCAACGCGGGTGGCGTTATCCACACACGCCACCGCGTTGACGCGCTCGTCACACCACCTATTTAATCCACTTGTCACGTAATCTCCTCGGGAAGCGTGCAACGGCGGCGATTGATGAGCTGTCACTTAATCATTGTTTGCATTGTCTGATAATAAATTATTATTAATCAATCTTTATACGCTAGAAATGATGTATAAAACTGCACGTAATCTTATCAATTTTACTAATATGAATCTGCATTGATTCTTATTAAAACTCGTATTTTTTTAGTAGTGAAGTGTTATTTTTGTACCTGTCAAGACTAAAATCAGTAACAGGTGAATATTTTTTTTGTTTTATTAAATTTAACTAGCGTTGGTGCCCGGCTCAGCCTAGGCTACCTAAATTTACCCTTTAACTTTTATTTTATAATACAATTTTATATGATATTTTTAAAAAATAAGATTAAAATACTCGCAAAATATATCAAAACATGTCCACCACCCTCGTTGCTTAGTACTATTGACGTGTGTCTTGTCTATGCGTTTATTCACATGTTTGGCACACATTGCTATGCTTATTATGTGGCGTTTTGCTATTATTTCCTCACATATTTGCTACTTTGGGTGTGTTATGTGACTTACGCGGGTTTTGAGTCTAAAAACACTTATTCGAGCCAAATCCCGTCTCAAGATCGAAATATTATCATCTTAGCTTTCCAACGCCACCGAAAAGCTTGATTTCCCCAAATAACGCGACGTGAGTTAGTCGATCGACAACCACTGATGGTCAATCGACTGAGGGTCCTATATGTTGATCCACATACCTTCATTTGACACAGGATCCAACCTTTGTTTGTCGATCGACAAGCAATCGTTTGAGCCAGATTTTCTCTTTTGTTTTAGCCCATTAGACAATTATTTTACTCTAGATTTTAGACTTAGTATAAAAGAATTTTTCACTAGTCATTAGGTTATCACTTTATAATAAAAAATAAAAAAAACTCCCTATTACGTTACTTCTCTCTACTTTTGGATCTAGAAGTTTTTGCAATTTGTCTTCTCTATTACTCGGTAATTCAATAATTAATCTTTGTTCCTTTCTATTCATTAGTACTTCCTTTCTTCTTTCCTTGCTTTATTGCTTGTTTTATGCTTAAGTACTTTTAGTACCTTTCAACCATGAATTCATCTATTATTATTATTATCATTAGTTTTATTGTTAATTTCACAATGAGTAGCTAAATGTCATTGCTGGGATTTAGGGGAGACGTGGAGAATTAATGAGTTATTAATTAGGTTATTAGATTGGTTTCTTCCATCATGTCTTTGTTGTGAGTTATGTCATATACTTGTGATTAGTTATTTAGTGGTCATAATTGACTTAATTGAGATTGGTAAACCACGAGCTAAGATCGAAAGCGTGATGTGGGTTAGACTTGTCATAAACATTACAATTCCCTAATAAGTTGCGAGAGCCCGTTAGAAGCATTCTAGGGAGATTAGAGATCCGAGAGGACCTTATTATGACTACCCTTTATATCGATAATTGAGACTGAACTACTCCCTCCTATACATAATAACATTCTCCCTTTCCATTTTCATCTATTCACAACACATTCCCCTTTCCTTTTTTGGTAAACTTTTATACTTATTTTAATCCCATCACCCCACAACAATACCCCCACAATACCCATATTTTATCTTATTTTAATCACCTTACCCCACAACAATAATTATTTTAATCACTTCATCCCACAATAATACCCCACAATACATTCCTTCTCTCCAATCACCTCACCCCACCACAATCTTTACCCTATTTAATTACACACCCTTAATTTTTGGTCCATTCTTGAATGAGGAAAGTTATTATGAATAGGAGGGAGTATAATCCTACTGTTGATCCATTACTTTCCCTGGTGAACCGACAATCCTAGTCCCTTCTCCTTATTGTTAGACTCATTTCTACTCCCTTCCTACTCTATTTTATTATCATTAGTTTAGTACATCAAACTATTAACCCCCCATTTGTTACTTAGACAGACTTTAATTAGCTTATAGATTCCGATAGTCCCCATGTGAATACGATCCCGACTTCTCTTGCTACATTAGTTATAGTCCAGTTGGTTATCTTTGGTAGGTACGCGATTAGCCTATCAACTATTAGTAATGTTTATCATCTGAATTATGATTTAGATTCACTATACTTACAGCTAAGAATGTTACCTTTACTATTCTCATTATTATTATCGTTATTATCACTACTCATGTTGTTACTATTGTTACTTACACTACTCCCGGAACTACTATAGTTACTTTCACTACTCCTGCAATTATTACAGTTAATAAATAAATTGCAATGTCATACGTTTTAATTATGGAAAGTCATGTAAATTTTTTTTCTCAACTTTACCAACTTTCCAATTTATGATATTACTCTTAGATTTTAATTATCTAGTCTAAATTAAACTATTTCCTAATACTACATAGTATTATATTGCATGAATATTTATATATCTAAAACTATATAGTATATGAATTTTTGTATATTTATGTCATTCCATTAATGCCACTTAGTTTCCGGATTACATATATAGTATGAATAGATAGATTCGTAATTTTTGATTATTCAATTTGTAATTTTTTTCTTGTTCGGATTTTATTGGTAATATTTTAGGAAATGTATAAATATATAAGAGATACGGAGTATGATTTAGCATAGTTTGTATGTAATTGTACTCCCACCACAATTTGAAAAAATAAAAAGCCTTTTTTTTCCTGAAAGCAATGGGTAAATAAGAAACATCTAAAAGCTGCCAAAAATTAAAAAAAGGAAGCCTCTAAAAATGACCCCTTTATAAAAAGAAGATTTTAATTAATACTCCCTCCTATCTAATCCAATGTACCCGTGGGTCCGGGCACAAGTTTTAAGAAAAATGTGTCACAAATGATAAAAGGTCATAAATTGCCCTTGAATTTTAATGTTAAAAAGTAGTGTATTTGATGGCATTGTATGTAATTAAATGGGTATTGCAAGGATAAAATGGTCTAAATGTTACCCAAAAAGGAAATGGGTACATTGGATTGGATTGTAAAAAAATGAAAAGTGGGTACATTGGATTGGATTGGAGTAACAAGTATATGGTCAAATAACATAGTAAAATCATTTTTAAAAATTAAAAGATAAGCGAATGATTGACACCTGAAAAAAATAAAAATAGGAAAATGATAAAAACAGGGCAAAGATATTACAACCAAACTAGGAAATATGAATTACATAAGCAAACGCCTAACCTAAGTCGCCGAAACCTTGCAAACCACCAGAATACGCAAAATGTACAACTAATTATTATCTTTTCAAATGAGTCACAAAGTAGGGAAAATGACAACATGAACATCTCCATTACAAAAATTTTACATTCCATCAACCCAATCTGTTAGGATGGAAACTAACAGGATGCCACCATGTAAAAACTGGTTTCAATATAACAATCTCATCCGTTGTTATATTAAATTTTCTTAAAACCCTCTCATTTTATTAATATAAATAACATGTATGAATATGGTGGTAAAATTTTTGGAATTGCCTTGTACAAACTTATTTTCCTGTTAGGATTGGGCATAAGACGGAGCAGGCAAGAAGGGAAAAGGAGCAGCTGAAGCGTAAGCAACAGGTGGGCGAAACTTTTTATCAGCAGGTGAAACTTTTTCCGGATTTTGGCTTTTTGGCTCACTATCACCGTCTATTAGGATTGATGACGGTACTACAGATAACTTGGCGCGATCACAGTCCAAACTGGTCTGCCAGCTGTTAAATAGACGATGAAACATAAGTCCTGACATAAATACTGGGAGATAGAGAAGGCTAGCAAGGAACATTCTTCTGGCATTCTTGGTTGTTCTGTGATGGTAGAATGACACTGCTGTTGCACTGATTGCCAGTGTAAACAAAGTTGACTCAAGACAGAACCATCCTGAGGTCAAACCCCCTACAAGATGCAAAAATTATCAGAATTTATTTATGAAATATATAGCATGCCCACAAAACACAACGAAAGTGGCTCACAATCATATGCCAAGTAGCCCAATGGAATGAGATATAGGCAGTTTCTCAGAGCAACTAAGGCAGTCCTTCGACCAGAAACATCAAAAAGAGAGATCATCTTATACCTGCAAATACAGGGAAAAGAAACACTAAGAAAAAAGAGAGAAGATGGAACAAATTTAAACAAGGACTTGCCAATCATTATGTACCTCTAGTTCTGAAAAGGAGATGCAATTGCAAATAAATTGGGGATGCAAAATTTTGATGATAACATGACTGCAAGAGATCCAATGACTCACTTCGACAGCTTTTTAGTAAATATAAGGATACAATTTATCTCAAAATCCGACCTCATCGGAGCCAGAGATAAGTCCCTCTTTTTGGTTTGGATACATTGGGCTAAATAAATAAGGGTCGTAAAACACGTGGTTGTAGAGGAAGGCAACGTTTGCCCGACCCTCCTTACGCCGCCTTTCAGGCAGGCACTGGAGTAAATGGGTAATCATAAAAAGATGACATAAGATTCGAAAGAGTTTCAGTTTACATACCCTCCTGCAGCATAATCATTTCGACACAAGAATGCAAGGGCCATAAAGTGGGGAAGTTGCCAAAAATACAATGCAGCAGGTAGAACCATTGCATTAAGAGAAACTTCACCAGAAGCTGCAGCCCATCTGCAAGGCACACGTCAGCATGGTTAGAGAGACACCATGGCAGTATAAAAGCATGCTTTAACTTCAATAAGAAACACAATGGCATAGCCTACTATCTAGCTCCTATGTTATTCAGAATCTTAATATGTATCATACTGGTTAAAACTTGCGTATCACCCAGAGAAACCATGGTCATTTCTCAACTTTCCTTTATGCTTCAAGGACCATAACCCAAATATTGGTATTAGACATAAACAAAACCTCACTTAACAATCTGAAGAAACTACTATAATTAAACAGGAAGAATATTTAGATAGACCAATGGCCACCTTGTACAAACTCAATAAATATCACTCTTCAAGATTTCAACATACTTTAGCATTTACAGAAGGCCAAACTGAAAAAGAGAAAAGAGCAAAGCAAAGCAACAATTTGAGCGTGTTTCTGTCATCAAATTTCTCATTCAATTTAGAAATATTTTTTTTTTTGAAAAATTCATGTATCCCACATTCCCACACTTCAACACCATGTCGTATACGACACTCGTAGTCGAGTCAAAGTAACATAGCTTTTAAACATGTACTTTATTCATTTGTATTTGCTTTCCTCAAAGTTTATAACAAGGGCCAGCCGCTTGGAAGTTGGAATAAACAGCCCTACTTTGGAAGGATATGCCTACATCATTTTAAGAGGTTTTGAATTTTAAGAACTGCTTTACTACTAAGACTATTTCCATTTCTTCAAATTTTACGCAACGCACTCAGCTCTTACCTATGAGTGTCTTTACAGATCTAGTAAAGTAAAAGCCTCCCGGCCCTTCAGAAAATGGCTCTGTACCATATATGGGTAAAGGCCAAAGATAAATATGACAGACTTCTCAAATACACTCCTAAATTAAGCACGTTGTTGTCTTCATTAGCCAGACAAACACACTAGTATTTTGAAACCAAAAGTACATCTAGTAAGAGTCTCATTGACATACCAGAAATCAACTAAGAGTCTCACTGACATACAAGAAATCAACTAAGAGTCTCATTGGCATACAAGAAATCAACTCCCCTTTACTTGCAACAGGAAGCGCTATTCCAGGGAGGGGGGCGAGATAATAAAGAGCTCCGAAGAGAGGAATTGAGGTTACCCAAATATTAGCATAGGTCCCCATCTACTTGCAACACTTACACGTCAGTACACAAACAAGGGTGCAGGAAAAACAAATTTATTCCGTCTCTCAGTAGACAAAAAGTTTTCATCAGTTATCATCCAAATTAAGTTTATCAGAAAAAGACTGATTAGTCTGATCTGTAAAGACTCCCAAGCTTATGGTCAAACCTAAGGTAGCATTAACATCATATTTCGGCATTACAGAAAATCATACCCGAGAAGTGGTGGAATAGCACCAACAACAGCTCCAACCCATGTATTTACAGGGTGTATTTGCTTCAGTGGAGTATATATAAATGCATAGAGAAGGAGATTAGAAGCTGCTAGTCCGGCTGCCAAGGCGTTAGCCTGCAAAAAACCTTGCGGCAGAATTGCCAATGTTAGTCTCTCTACTCATGTTGAGTTAATATGTAAGTTTATACAGATATAACTAAACTAGTTCTCCACCTTGCACGCTAATAAACCAGTTCCTAGTACCCCCATTGAAGATGCCCAGCTGACAGCGTGTGATACAGTCATACGCCCCGACGGTAATGGCCTCTGCATTGTTCTCTTCATCAAGGCGTCATTTTTTACTTCAAAAACCTACAGATAAGACATTGTGATGTTAGAATCTGCAATCACCATCACTGCAAGCAGCACCAGTCCAAACACCATTTCAACATCATGAATCACCACCACCACCTCAGATAGATGGAGTAATAAGAGTGACACGAATTTCGCAATTTTGGACTCCAGAGTACGTTAGGCATAAGCTATCGGCAAAAGACCATTGATAGCTACACATAAGTAGTCTGTTCAATTTCTTGAAATATGAACAAATGTTCTACCTACACATTACTACATTAGTATTAGTCGTTGAATGACGTGAAGGTAGGTACATTTTCTTGTTCTGTTTGTAGCATAGTAGGCTATGAATCATTTCTAGATCAAGGCTTTGTTTTTTTCTAATGTTAGCTTAGAGCTTAAGATGTAGATTCCACATCAATTTTGGCATCGAAGTGCTCTTTAATTGTGTGTTTGAATAATGCACGTTCTACAACGCTGCCCATGATCACCATTATTACAGTGCCACCCTCAGTTGGAAAATGTCCTCCCGCTTAACCAAATATTTTGCCCGTTACACACCGGACCCATGATCTTTAGCTTTCGACGTCAGCCAGTGTCCAGTATTTTAATCATCAACATGAAGCTACCTCATCCTTCAAAAAACAATTGAAACCTTTAACCTTTTCAACTTTATCTGTACCCATTACATTTCAAAGTTGCATTTGCCACATTATTCAATAAATGAATGATAAAATGGGGACAAGACCATCCTTTTGCTTTAGATGACACTAATTTACAAGAAGTTATCTTTAAAGCTTATATATTGTTTAATGAAGAAGATGCAGCTTTTAGCAATAGAACGAGATACTGTATGTACAAGCTGGAAATGAATGTCTACAGCGGATCAGTTTCAAATACTTGCACATTGAAACAAATGGTAAAGGGTTCCTGACATCTTAAACTCATATCTGCTCAAGAAGTGATTGACTAGAGTGCTCCAGCCTCGGCCAACACAAACAATGTATGATAGAAAACCCAAGAAATGTCATAGGGCCACAAATACATGAAGAATTGCTAAAATGATGTCAGGGTTTGCCGCATTTATAGCATACCACCAGCTGTGGTTAGAACTTAGAAGTAAGGTAATTTAAGATCATGTTGAACTGGGCTGTATATTTATACGCAGATGAATACCTCAGAACAAACAAAACAGCATTTTCCCAAGTGACTTTCATTTCGTCTTCAATAAGTGGCGTGAAACATCTTTTAAACACAAACAGCCGAAATCGGCATACTGAATACACACAGTGTAACAATTTAAAAGAGAATAACATAGACAAATGACCTGAAAAATTCTAGGGATATAAGCATGGCCTCAATAAACAAATAGGAGATGGAAAGTAGAAATATCATCTCCGTTTCTAAAACTCGAGAAATATTAGACTAACCTGATTTAAAGAGTTAGCAGATGAAGCAACCATCATGGTCCCAGCACAAGTCCAACAAAGGCCAGCAAAATCAATGACCTGGCCACTGCCAAGAACATATCCAGTCCCAGAAGTCGCAACTACTAGCATACTGAGGTGCACAAAAGTTAAAAGCAGGACGGTATCAAGAATAATAACAAAAATATATGTTGAGTTGAAGATACTATAAGGTTTCTTAAGAAAAAGAGAATAGCCTAATTGTTTCCATTCAAGTACAACAGTTTTCTAGCTATTGCTAGCTATGTGAAAATTTATTATATCCATAAGAAAGACGTCAGTTTTCTAGCTCAAAATAAGGCAGCCTGAGAACACAGTTTCGAGATTGGATCAGAGTAACCAGGAATCCTCGAGTTGCAGTAAGTTACTACCATAAAGGTTGCTTAAAGCCTTAACTCAGGCATAAGGCTCAGTCTTTCCACAAAATTTGACTTACAACAAGATAACCAATCACGCTTCAATCATTAACCACACTTCAAAACTGACATTTCATAATGGACTACACCGTATACTATAATCAAGTCCTCAATAACAAAACTTGCACTTGGCCAATACCGTATTTTAATGCCATAAATTCAACCAATACAGCATAAACCTATCCCAGAAGTCAGCTGAGCAAACAAAACCGATTTCAAAACAGGTTTTTTATTTCCACTAAGGACCTCAAACTTCCATAAAGTATCACCTAGCCAAAAGCCAAAAGCCGAAACCATCAACCTATAACCAAAGCCTGTGTATTTGCAAGTTTATAGGCCAGTTTATTGCCTAAATGACCAACAAACCGATGCCCGGCTTCTTTAGAGCATCGACTACGAATTACTTGCAATAATCAGAAGTTAGCAATCAACTAGTAAATCTCACCCAATTCCTGATAAAACAGTCCCAAGATAAATCTGAGGCTATTTCTGAAACCCTAATATCGCAGTCCCTGGACAGAACCACTAGTATAAATGACATCCGAAACCCTAATCTAAAAATATATTCTAAAATCAGTGATCTGATTCATAATTGTAATCGGACGGTCTGATAAAGAGCAAACATCCAAAGAAATGAGTAATAATTAGTAATTAGTGAAAGAAATGGAAGTGGACCTTAATCTGGCCTTGGAAAGCTCCCAATAACAGCGGCCGTAATGCGAAACGATGGTTGCGACATCCCGAGAGAGAGAAAAAGACGAGGAGGAGACGGCGGTGAGAGTGGAAACGGGATGGGAGGGTTGAGGGATAGTGGATGAGTATAATTGAGATAAAGGTGCAAATCTAGAATCCAAAATGGTAGAGCGTGAATTAGACAAAGAAGAATTGAGATTGTTGAGAGGAAGGTAGGGCTTAATATTATTAGAGTTTGAGATTAGGAAGTTGAGTCGCTTCGACCAGTTCCTCCACATCCTCACAGTCACCGGCGGCGATACACAAAATGACGATGATTTATTAGTGCCACACCAACTTCAACATGCCTGCCAATTCCGGCTAGGTAAAAACTTATGTATTTTTTTTCAATTTTTAGACTTTCTACATGATACCACTATACGTTCTTAAACATGTACCTACGGGTGAGCAAAACCGTATATCGGATATCCGGTTTTAAAAATCTCAATTTTGAGTATCCTTATCCGATACGGATTTTCCGTATATCCGGAAACTGTATATCCGGTTTTTCCGTATATCCGGAAATCGTATATCCGGTATCCGGTTTTTCATTTAATAATGTAAAGTTTTATGTCTTATTTTTATTTTTTTTTGTGATTTTATGATTTTTCTTAATACGTTAAAAAAGTATCACATATTATAAGAATAAATAACTTAAAAATGCATAAAAGTAATAAGATTGAGTCACGGATATACTCGACGTATAGTGGTTTTATGATTTTATTTTTATATTTTATATTAAAAATAGGAACTGTATCGGAAACCGTATATCCGGTTTCAAATTTTGCCGATACGTATCCGATACGGTTTTTTATAAACCGTATCGTATATACGGAAATTCGTATCGGATATACGGAAATCCATATAATTGAAAGCGTATATCGTATCGGATACGTATAATAAAACCGTATCGTATATTTTTGCTCAGCCCTACACGTACCGCTATATTTTGTCATTAACACTAACCGTAACCCTAAATTTAATTTCCGTCAGTGTGATTGTGTTTTAGACGTTAATTGCTGACAAGGATGTTGAATGTGCAATGACATGGCTGATGCGTGCCTTTTGTATGCGTTTATTCACATGTTTTGGCACACATTTCTATGCTTATTATGTGGCTTTTAGCTATTATTTCCTCCCATATTTGCTACTTTGTTTGTATTGTGTGACTTACGCAAGTTTTGAGTCTGAATACACTTATTCAAGCCAAATCCTATCAACAAAGTGAATTTGGAGGGATTTCAAGAGCCACACATTACTAGAGTCAACTTTGAAGAGTCGTATCTTAAGATCTAAAAATTATAATCAAGTGATTCAAATTGGAGATGGAAGATTACCCTTTTAGCTTTCCAACGCCACCAAAAACGCTTGATTTGCCCAAGTAACGAAGAAATGGCGGCCGTTTGAAGTTCAATGCGCATTGCAGGATCGGAATTGCGCGACGTGAGTTGGTCGATCGACATACCTTCACTCGATACAGGAAATGCGTGACTTGAGGTTGGTCGATCGACAACAACTGATGGTCGATCGACAGGCAGTGTAAGTCGATCGACAATCTTTCTTTGTCGATCGACAAGTACTCGTTTCAGCCACATTTGCTCTATTATTTTAGCACATTAGACATTTTTTCTACTCTATATTTTAGAGTTAGTATGAAAGGATATTTTACTAGTCTAATTAGGGCACCACTTCATATCATAAAACTCCCTTATTACGTTGAATTCCTCTCTACTTTTTGGATCTAGAACTTTTTGTAATTCTTCTTTTCTATTACTCTCTTTAGTTCAGTAACTGAATTAATATTTGTTCCTTTCTATTCATTAGGATTCCCTTTTATCTTTCCTTGCTTTGTTCCTTGTTTTATGCTTAATTACTTTTATTATCTTTCAATCATGAATTCATCTATTATTATTATCATTATTGTTATTGTTAATTTCACCATGAATAGCTAAATTCCTTGCTAGGATTTAGGGGAGCCATGGAAATTAGGGTTTTTAATTAGGTTGATAGATTGGTTGATTCTATCGTATCTTTGTTGTTAATTGTGACATTTATTTGCGATTAGTTGGTTAGTGGCCATAATTGACTTAATTGAATTGTTAGACCCCGGCCTAAGATCGAAAGTCTGGTAAGGGTTAGACTTGTCACAAACATTGGAATGCCCTAATAAATTGCGAGAGCCCGTTAGAAGCATTCTAGGGAGATTAGCGATCCGAGAGGACCTTATCACTACCCTTTAGATCGATAATTGAGACCGAACTATAATCCTACCTTTGACCCATAATTTTCCATGGTGAACCGACAATCCTAGTTCCTTCTCCTAATTGTTAGACTTATTTCTATTCCCTTACTACTTTATTTTATTATCATTAGTTTAGTAAATCCAATAATCAACCCCTCATTTGTTACTTAGACAAACTTTAATTAGCAAATAGATTTCGATAGTCTTCATGTGGATACAATCCCGACTTCCCTAGCTATATTAGTTAGATGTCAGTTGGCTATCTTTGATAGGTGTGCGATTAAGCCTGTCAAGGGAAAACATGACAAACAAGTGGATGACAACACATATGAAACCCTTCTTAGCTTACAGTGTAAGACAAATCACATCATTTGCCCTTTCATCTTCCTCTCTTCCTCTATTTCTCATCACCCC
Organism: Heliosperma pusillum; assembly: GCA_022085475.1. Lineage (NCBI taxonomy): Eukaryota > Viridiplantae > Streptophyta > Magnoliopsida > Caryophyllales > Caryophyllaceae > Heliosperma > Heliosperma pusillum. The sequence continues at coordinate 3,030 of JAIUZE010002728.1, read as the reverse complement.
CATCTTCTCCTTCTACTCGTTTCCTTCACAAAACTCAACCCTAAACCTCGATCGTCACCTGGTTCTTGATCAAAAGAGGCCTGTTGAACTTCTTCACATTACATTGCATATTTTTTTAACCTAATTTTTTATGTGACTGATGCCCTAATCTTGTTTATTTTTTGTCAATAATTATTGTTTCTATTGTTAAAGTTTAGATCTTTTGTGTTAAACTTCAGTTTATTGATAACATTTCAAACATTTTAGAAATAATTGACGGAAATATTCATCTTATTCATCTTATTATCCAATTTTCAATGTTTTTGGTTGATATTTCCTTATGCCCTTGTTTAATTTAACCATTAGTATGTTCTTAATATGGGTTATTTTATGTTGATTGTTTAGAATGGACAGAATGTTGTTGAAAATGCATTATATGGGTAATGTTATTGACGTTCGGGTTAAGGATACTGATAAATCTCTCCTTATTGATGTCTATAATGACCTATTGGACGAGGCAGAAAAAAGATAATGTTCTTATACACAAATAAACACCCTTCTTTAGGTTATAGTTGGAGGATGAATCATGTCTTGGTAAGGGATGATAAAGACCTAATGGATATGTTTAGGTGGTGTAGTGGAAAGAGTGAATTGCATATATGGATTGGGTCAGAAACCACACCATGTAATACCATGTAGTAGGATAGGACTGTAAGAGCATGTAATAAAGGAGGAAATGATATTGATGTTCCTGTTACTACTTCTGAGCCCATTGCAGTCTCTAAAATAAGGGGGAACCTGTAACAACCCGAAAAGTACCCTATTTTTCTAGTGAAAATATTTAACGAACACTTTTCAGCCTGTTTAAGTTTTAAAATGGAATTTATTGTTTCCAGTTGAATTTTGAAATTCCGAGTTCGTATTTGGAATTTTTGAGAGATTCCATGAGAATCCCGTTTTTAAGTCAACTTTGACTTTCGTTGACTTTTTCCGACTCGCCTTGTAATTTTGAAGACCGAAATTTTATTTAAAAAAATAATATTTTAATTTATTTTTATTTAGATTTATTAGAATTTATGATAATTTAATAAAATTATTTTGAATTTATTCGGAATTTATAATAAGGTTTTACGGTTTAAACCCGGGAATCATTTAACTATTCCCGACTCATCGTAAATCCCGAAACAAACCCGAAACCCGACTTTGGCATGAGTCACACGCCCATGTCACCTTTTTCCACTCACCTTAAGATCTTTTCATTAATATGATTAAACTAATAATAATATCTAAGATATTTATAACTTTATCGATCCGTCAACGAAAATTACGCAAATCGTTTACAAAACAGACCCGACAATCACCACGCCACACGGCTCCTCTTCCTCTAATAGGGCTAGATATTTTGCTTTCTTTTGATTACAATAACATAATATCTAGATATTTGATTTAATTAACTTAATATCTAATTAATTACCTTATTATAATGATAAACCCCGAGTCAATTCCGTAACAACAATTTCAAAACCCGACTCATTATTTTCCTCTATATTACACGGCACACACCACCACATTACTCACCACTTATCTTTTCATTTTACACTAAATCAACTTAATACCTTTTTAATACTTTCTTTAATATAATGAAAATCGTTCTTGGTGTTCTTGAGCGTTCTTCATCGTTCTTGAGCAAAATCGTCACAAAACATTCGTTACTTGTTCAAATCCGTCCTAACTTATATTTCTAGAATCTCCTCTTGGCTCTCCATCTTCAAGTACGGTTTATTTTCAATTCCGGCAAAATCGTTTTCAACACTTTAATTATGAAAAATCAAGTTTTTAATTCTAATAATGTTTTTCTTGTCATTTCTTATAGGGGAAGATTTTGAAGACGAGTTTGGTGACTCGTATATTTTAGGAGAAGATTAGAAGACGGGTTTCTTATTTTTATTTACTTCTTATTTTGGTGCTAATTGGTTTTGCTAGCTAAGGTAACGATTCCGAGTTACTCGACGATTTAATGTTACATATCCTTTGTTTCTTTTGTTTTTGGTTCATCTTTTGTTTTAGTTCATGTTATTATGATTTACGGTTTTTAGTTAGTAACATGATAAGTAGTTATTTTTATTATGTTGTATGAATTTTTGGCATGTTTAGTGTTCTTGACATATTTTTATGAATTGTTCATAATCATGATTTTTGTATGGATGGTTGTTAAAATGGTTGTTTGATAATTAAAACATGTTGGAATTAATTTGGTGTTTGTTGTTGTTGAACCGGGTATGATGGCTGGAAAAACCAGCCCCAAACCAGGCCGGTTCAGGCCGGTTCAGGCCCGGTCCAGGCCGGTCTGGATTGGTCCGGATTTGGTCCGTTGGTTTTGTGTCGATAGTTTGATTGTTTGGTTGTTGTTTTGACGGGTTTTAAATATGTTAAGCATGCGGGAAAATATTAAGAAAACGGTTTTAGAAATTTTATCAAAACAGCCCAAACCAGGCCCGTGGGCCCAGTCCAGGTCCGGTTTGGTCTCGGCCCAAAATCAGCCCGTGGGTCCCTTTTTGGTCTTGTGACGGTTTTTGAGTTATTGCCATTTTATCGTGTTTTGTAATATTTAGCAAGTGGGAAATGTTAATAAGTAAAATATTTAATTAAAAAGGTTTTTCATAAATTATTATTTCTCACATGTTAGAAATTATAAGACGAGGTCGTAGTTTAATTGGTTATCATTTAAGTCAAGCGGGTTTTTGGGAATAATATGATAATTCACATGTTAGAAGTAGTAATAAAATAACATGTACTGAATATGTTGATTTTATGTCTATGTGATAAAGACTCTGCTTCTAGCCGGTTTGATCCAACGGGTTTGGTCAAACTAAGATCTAGTCAGCCCCGATTTGACTGATGACCCGTCGCGGGACTCGTGTCGGGGATTTGTCTTCAAGTAAGGTTGTATTTAATTAATGAATTAGCCTTAGTAGATATGAGGCGATATGTTATTTGAATATGATTTTTATATGCAATTAGTCACATGTTAGGAAGTTTTTCCCGTGACTG
>JAIUZE010002727.1:0-27814 GCA_022085475.1 Heliosperma pusillum | reverse complement strand
TGATAGCTCGGGATGGTGAGGACCTGTTCACAATTCACCGCCTTGCTTTGAACCGGTTTGGGGGAACTCTCACTCATTCTGTAAGTCTACCTTCTCCACTTTCACTCTCACCTGCATTCCCCATTCTCCTTTAACCACCTTTGCTCTGATTTTCGTCAATTGAGGACAATGACGAGTTTGGTTTGGGGGAGGGTTTTGATTGTGTGCTTCATATGTGCTTCATTCATATGTACTATAAGCAGTTGCATGTTCATACGTGAAAATAAAATTTTTAGAACTGTTTATGTGTGTGTATTGGTTTGAGATGTGCAAAACGACGATGAAGATATATACACTTAGCTTAATTCATCTCAACTGTGGCCTAACCTATATGATACGACATATTGAGATTAGATTGGATTAACGAGTCTAACATGTCTAAATTGACTTGTTTGATGTGAATCTACTTTGTATCAAAATGCTTCTCAATGACGTACTGTAATTCTTAACCTGTATGCTCGTGCTTGATTCATAAGTGTGAATATTGACTCGTTGTAGTTTCCGAAGGTATGCACTCTAGGTCCGCGGAACGGGCATTCACTTAAATTTGAACTCCACTTAGCCAAATTGCCTTGATTCGTCCCTTTAGATGTAGGATCCACTCTTTATTGACCACGTTTCACAAGACTATATTGACTACCTTGGTTACAACCTTACAAATTATGAACTACATCGTAAAAACATCATACCCAGACTGTAATGGTTGCGTATAGGAGAGTTATGTCACCAAAACGTGTCAAATGAAGAAAAGGGCCTGATTTTTGAAGTTTTTGAGCTGATACCTATCGGTGTGGCCTAGTACACCGATCGGTGAAGGTGTTTGACGATCGGCAAGCTCCTGTTTTTGGCCTGTTTCAGTGTTATATGAATGTCTGGAGAATAATTCAGCTCCACAGCAAGTTATACAGCAAAAATAGTGATCGAAAGTTGAGTTTCCAAACAATAAAGTGAAGTACTGAGATCTATTGTGAAGGTAGCGGTTTCAAAATGGTGCTATCATTACGTAAATGTGAATTCCTATTGTGTGAAGTGCAATTACCGAAGTTATGATAATGTCAAGAGATTCGAATTTTTGCCTATGATCGGTATTGGTTAATGTTATGGTCGTCTGGGTCTTTTCATTAGTGGTAGCGCAACCACCAGTTTTTTTGAGCCCCACACACCCATACGCGTTAGCACGCACCCATCTTTCACCTATTGAACATAGCCCCATTACAACCTTGTGCCCAGCATACCTTGAGAACTTTTAGTACTACGAGTATTATTTACGAACCTGGATCATGTTATTGAGTGTGCTTGTTGAGTCTCTACTTTTGAGCTCGTTTGCAAGGTCTTGCGTTATTCATGAAGAACATTGAAATTTAGGCATGTATAAGACCTGTTTTGGAGGTCGACTCTTGTGCACTTGTTCTTATCTATTTGTGAAAGCCATAGTTTGGATGAACAGAAAGCAGGAGTGTCCAGAGTCGTTATCTCTTACCGTGGTCATTAAGTGTGCTTTGGTTTATGTTTACTTGAGGACAAGTAAAGGTTTGGTTTGGGGGAGGTTGATGTGCATATTTTATATGCACATTTACACACTTATTCGCCCCCATTTCAGTCTTACTTATAGCTCATTTGAGCCGATTTCATGTCATATCCCTCGCCTATGCTACTTTGGTATGTTTTGTTCCTCAATTGCAGTTTTAGGACTTCTCGGGGTGCTTTTGGATGCATTTTGGATAGTTTGAAGGGAAATAGATTGAGTTCTAGATATGTGATTGAGGCGATTCAAAATGGATAAGATAGATCTCTTTCTTAGCCTCGGAATGAGACCAAGAACGCCAAAATCCGCCAAGTAACGAAGAAATGGCGGACGTTTTAAGTTCAGTGCGCGGGGCAGGAATTTAACACTACCACCGATCGGCAATGCCACCTACCGATCGACCAAGGGCCAATTGGCCTACCACCGATCGGCAGAGACATCCTGGGGGCCCTTTCCACTTCTTCCTAAGCTTTGTGGACACTTCATACAAGCCCACCTATCGCTGGGAGCCCACATCTACCTTGAACTATCAAATGAAGACCTATAGAGGACAACTCAAGCCCACACCTATCGTCAAGACCCATCCACCGATCGGTGGGCTAGGACACCGATCGTACACACTTCTTGAAGCCCACTCCGATCGGTAAGCTAGGACACCGATAGGCAATAACAAGCCCACCGATCGGTGGGAGCCTAGAGGGATGGTCCAACTACCTCTCTAATCCACGGGGCACGCTTTGTTGGGGAAGGGCCTCGAGCTTATCGAAGCCCAAGCCACTAGGACGCGAGATCGGGCCCAAATCAGAGAAAACCTAACTCTATATGAAGGAGAAGTGAAGAGAGTGAGGGGGTATCTCTCCCTAGACGCAAGATCCCTTGTCACGGATCGAGTTTCCGCTCTAAAACACCATTTTAGATTATTGTTTTACATTTTAGTCGATTAGTTTTAAGCTTTCGTTCGTTTACAACATTACACCGATCGGCATAGCTTGAGACCGATCGGCATCCTCCTTGTTTTTGCCCTAATTCAGGTTCTGATTCAGTTTTATTTCGTTTTCTGTCATTTTCGTTCATGTTTGTACGTTTCTCGACCATGAATCTTGCCTTACCATCCTGTGTCTTCTTGTTTTGCTTAATATCTATCACCATGAGTAGCTAATCTGCATGCTAGGGCTAGGGTGAACTATTGTGGATCCGGGATTTGGGGGTTCCAATTAAATCGTTTATGCATCTGAACCTATGTTTGATTTAATTGTCGTTTGACTGACCTAGGACGCTAGGTTATCATTTGTTTAGTGTATTTCCCCTTAGACTGACCAAGTGATTGGGAAAATAGACCTGACACCAATCGGCATAGCCTTATACCGATCGGTAGACATATAGGATAGTGATTTCTGTGAGACCGAACCAGTTATCAGAGTCGCTAGGGGTGGTTAGGAGGCCGAACAAGCAACTTTCTGACCCTTTAGGCTGTTTAGACCTTGGCTGACCTATCCCGTTGATACATAGTGATCCCGTTTCTGCCCTAGTTTTTCCTTCATCTGATTTTCGTACCCTTTATATTGCATTTTGATTATTGCTTTTGTTTGTTATCCCTCTTTCTCAACCTCTCAAACTATTAAAACCTGTTACTTGGCAGAACTGAACTTGACCCTAGATTTGATTAGATCGACCGCCTCCCTGTGATCGACCCGGACTTATCACTAGCTGCCCTAGTTAGTTTTAGTTTGGACTTATAAATATTGTTTGATAGCGGACTTAGAACGACATAAATCTCGCTCATCAGTGAGCTAGCGGGCGTTGACCTGCATGAGTCACCCCTAGACGTTTCATAGCTAGTTGCTAAATAACTTTGTCTTTTGCTAACATTTTGAGAGACTACGTCTCTTGTAGTATTTTGTATTTGGTTTGTAATATTTGACACTCCTCGTATTTTCTATTTGCATGTAAAAAGTTTTAAAAACACCGTATTTCCGCTAATTAAATCACATGCTTGTATGTTTTATTTTCGCATTCGCGAGGGTTGTCACATCGTATGCTGCCGGTCCACCGGATGGCGGGCGTTATCTCTCTTATTAGGTCTATGTTAGTATAAATAGTTACAATTTTGAGAAATGAGAGAGAAAATTTGTAGCCCGAAACCCTAGAAATTAGATCTACTACTTAGCTTAATCTTTCCTTTAGCATACTTTAATCTTTCCTTAATGAAGTTTGTTTATCTTCATTAATTAGTATTGAATTTTAGTGTTATTGGGTTGTAATCAAGAGATTGAAGAAATTCTTCCTCTATTCAATCCAAGTTCTTATCTTTATTCTTTGTTGGTATCATTTTCCTCTCTTTACCCTGTTTTAATCTTCTTTCACTTTTATAATTGTCTTAATTATTTGAATAACTATTTGAATATTATGCTTTATTTCTTGTTTGCTTTGCATTTAAACATGTCTGATTTTATTATCATTTTCATGAGTGAGTAGACTTCCTTCCAGGGTAGAGGGGGATCTTAGGTAGATTAGAAGGATTGATAATGAGTTGTTGATGTTGAGATTTGAGTGATTGACTTATATTCTTATTCATGCATGGTAAGTGTTTGATGTATAGTTTGAATGAATATTTTTTATTTTTCATTGTCGTTTTATGCTATCTTTGAATCTAAAGTTAAAGGGTAGTGTTTTTAAGTCATGTTCATGATAAGTTTAGTTTGATGATTGTGAATGTTCGTCGATCTAGACTTGAGAAGAATCCTTGATCGAAGTTTTAGGTTACGCCTAAATATTGTTCGATCATTGGTATCCTTGTTGGCTCTTGCATCTCCCCTCCCTATCAAGGTGAACCCAAGTTCCCTAAATTTATTTTGATCGATTTAATTAGTCTGTCTTTTCATTGTCATGTTTTATTAGTTATCAATCAAACGTCTTATTTCTAGGCTACACTTAGAGTTGAATTAGCTAGGTAAGTAACCCCCGCCGTCCTCGTTCGATCTCATACTACTACTTAGGATTTTGTTAGATTTGGTTGTGACAATTTTTAACCTTCTCAAAATGGCGTCGTTGTCAGCGTGGTGCTTTGATAGATATAAGTTTTACTTTAGTTTTCAGATTAGTCATTTGTAATAATTTTCGGAAAAAAAATAGTTGAAAAACCAAAAAAAATGGATAATTCTTATGGTATGCATGATTAATATTCTTGTTGCAATTGTTACGGTGATTATGGACATGATTTCTCTACTTACCATTTATATGTATCCCCTCCTCCTTATCATATGTGTGATATGCAATGTGAATCGTGTGAGAATTTTGAACATACTTGTGACATGTGGCTTTCACCCCAAATGAATATGTATAGTGCTCAATGTGGGTCATGTGGTATACTTGGTCATTCATGTGATATGTGTCCGACCTATGTTTCGAAAACTTCCATGGACCCTTACATGTGCAACTATGATAATAGCATGCAACATTCCAACACTTGCTCACCTTGGCTAAGTGACTTTCCCCAACAAGAATCGTTTTATCCTGATAGTTTCCTTTTTGATGAGGTTAAAAGTAGGCACAACCAAATCAAACAAAAACTCAAGTATTAGTATGAGATCGAACACGAGTACGGCGGCGGTTACTTACCTATCTAATTCATGTCTAACTTTAGCCTAGAAATAAGCTGTTTGATTGATAACTAATAGCAAACAAGACGATGAAAAGATAGACTAATTAAATCAATTAAAAGAAATCTAAGGTACGTCACCTAGGTAGGGAAAGGGAGCAGCTCATATATTATACATCAGAGCTATCTAGTACTTCTGATTGTTTGTGAGTTTTATAATAAGTTTTTCGAGTTATATTTTAAAAAATATGAGTTTATACTATATTGTTTTTGAATTTACTCACTTAAAAATTAAACTAAGAAAAATACAACATAGCTCAAAAACTATACTTAGAAATTCAATTAATTTTGAGTTTTTCCAAAACAAAAATTAGTACATAGATTAAAAATTTTAAATAACAAGAAAAAAAATATAAACACAAAAATAAAAAGGGTATGAGGTAATACCACTGTTGCGTAATCGTGTTTTCCGAGAGGGAGATGCAATAGTCAACAAGAATAAGAGTGATCAAAAAATATTTAGCCTAACCAAACCTTTCGATCAAGGATTCTTCTCAAGTCTAGATCAACGAGTTTTCACAATCATCAAACTAAACTTATGATGAACATCACATACAAACACTACCCATTAAATTTGTATTAAATAAGAACATAAACGATAATGAAAGATTCAAATTTTCATTTAAACAATTCATAAACACTTACCATGGATGAACAACAATATAAGTCAATCACTCACATCCCAACATCAACAACCCATTAAATTTGTATTAAATAATAACATAAACGATAATGGAAGATTAAAATTTTCATTCAAACAATTCATCAACAAGTTTCATATGATAAGACGGTTGATTAAGTGATTTTCAATGAGCCAAGTGCGGTACTATGCGTCATAGTGTGTGTTCATGTTTAGCACTTGTTTCATGCTTATAATGTATACTTGTATCGAATTATTTCGAGTGTGGAAAGTTAAGGTAGAAACTGAGTTTGGAGCTTAGCTTGGAAGTCGGAAACCCGAGTCAGTAGCTAGAGGCTTATTTTGATAAGAAGGAGAAGAAGCAAGTGAGAGTAAGATACTAGCCTAGCTAGCAAGCGGAGAGTGGCCAAGCGGATAGCCAGGCAACCCAGGAGAGTAGCCATTGAGTTAAGAATTACATTATGAAGCAGACGGGTAGCCAGCTAGCCGCCTGACGGGTAGCCAGCTAGCCGCCTGACAGGTCGCCATCAAGGGTGGCCGGTAGCCATGTGCTGAAATGCGAGATTTACTTATTTCTTTACTTTGTTTTAGGAAGTTAGTATACATTAGACTTATTTTTATTTTTTCCAATCATGATTATTACTATCATTAGACATAAACAAGAACCCGAATTAATATTTTGCTTAAAAAGTTATGAGGAACTAATCCTTTCTTTCTTGGATCAACAATTGAAGCTATTGACTAATTAAGGGTCATTGATTGTTCTTTCTTTCTTTATTTCTCAGATATGGTTTATATCTCTTACTCTTATTTTAGGATTATTTCTTCTCTTTGCTAATCTAATCAATTATTAATTGTTGTCATTTTTCTATTGCAAGTTTAGATGTTGAATCTGTAATTGTTTAATTAATCTAGACCAAAGTAGCAAACTTTACCCTAATGATTTGTATGCGTTTCATCGTTATTAGGATTAAGAAGACACTAAACATATAATTTGAATCGTTAACCGCGTGTGTTAAAGATCGTTATCTTTATTGCTTCCTTTAAATGTTAATGCTGTCGTTGGATTAAATATAGACGCTTGGCTTAGATTATTCAATGATTAAGGTCCTCTAATATCGCGTTTTGATTTAGTTGACTAAAGTTACGAGGAAGAAGGAAACCTATATTTCCATAATAGAGTACTTGAGAATAATTGAATTTAAGACAATTAATGATCAATTGGTTTGTTGATCGATAGTGGATGTTTGTTGACCCAAGACTTTTAAATTAATAGAAATCACCCATCTTTATTATTTGTTTAGTAGTCATTAGCTATAGTCAATCACAAAAACCCCCCTTTCTTATTGTTACTTTATCCTATAAAATTAACACTTTAATTATATCACCTCACATGTGGATTCGACACCCGATTTACGTCTACTATATAGTTTAAGCTAATAGGACTTTATTATCTATTTTTAGGAGCATACGATTGCGGCTACCAAACTTAAGGGCCATTACCGGGGAAGGCAGTAGTTGATTTTTGTGGTTGGTAGTATAGATTTTTTAGTTAATTAGATAATTAGTTAGTTATTTTTAATTTAATTTATTATTAGTTTGTTGATGCCTAATATTCGTGCTACTAACCAACCACTCGAGCCTTACGACTCAGAGATTGACCACACACTTTTCATGTTAAGGTAAATCAAAGATAGTTCGTTATTTGTTTTTAAGCACCCTGATTGCGATGAAGATACACACTTCGATTCAGATATTACGGTGATTATGGCTGGAGAGACTCGCGCCTTGAGGGAGATTACTGCTCCTGACCTTATTGTCCAACCACTATGCATCACATTCCCAGCTCTAGCTGATGGTGTTATGTTTGAGTTAAAGTCGGGATTGATACATCATCTACCTCAATTTAATGGGACAAGGATTGAGGATCCGAATAAGTATCATTCGGATTTTCATACGGTTTATACAGAAATGAAACCATCTGGTGTCTATGATGAGCAACTTTGGTTGCTAACTTTTCCTTTCTCATTAAAGGGGAATGCAAAGGAATTGATGTACTATCTTTCACTTGGAAGTATCACTACTTGGGTGTAATACTATGTATTCTGATAACCTTGGACTGCGTCGAGTATGGTGTACTCGACCGAGTGGTGTCCTGACTCGGCTGAGTAAGATGTATTCGGCTGAGTATATCGCGTCAGTTACTTAGACGCCCTTATGCCTAAGTGGCACTCGGTAGAGTAAGGTAAGCACTCAACCGAGTGCAGTGTACTTGACCGAGTGTTTCGTGCACTCAACCGAGTGCACCAGTACGACGGATTTTCTCGAGCGGTTTTGGATTACAATGATTGTGGAATAAATAAAAGATTTAGGCTGTTACTCACTTATTATAAAACCCTAAAAAATATTAATCACTCTCATATTCAACTTAATCATCTTAATTAATTACTAAGCCTCGCGGTTGCTATTTTTGTTTGTCAAAGTCGTTCTTTCACATCAATCTCAGTGTAAGTACGCTTGTCTTATATTTAATTAGTATTGTTAGGCAGCCTTATTGGAACCCTAATCTGTTTAGGGGAAGGGGAGATGGATTGTTATTGATCTAGACAATTGTATATTGTTAGGAGGAGAATTCATAAAGGAGGAATACTAGTTGTGCGTCATTGTTACAGGATTTACTTGAGGTAGGGTTTCCTTACTCAGTAGATTTGTATGTTGCTTGACGTATCGTATTGTTGATGATGATATTTTTGACGTTGGTTACTATGATGACGGTTGATGATGATGATGTTAATTGTGATTCTGATTGGTTACTGGTTCTATATTAGTGGTCACCCGTGAGACGATAACACACCTTGAGTTCGCCTCTCGTGGCTCTCCCGCCATGAGGGGACTATGCACATTAATGTTCCGGGAATTCTCGCTGTGTTGAGAGGGGTTGTTGATGTCCAGTGCTTCGGTCTGGCATCGTAGGTGGAACAACGTTCAGATCTGCAGTTTAACGCTGGCAGGGGTGACCTCTTCGGCGGGAACCCGATTACTTGTGACAACCCTCGCGAATGCGGAAATAAAACATAACAAGCATGTGATTTATATAGCGGAAGATACGGTATTTTTAAAACCTTTTTACATGAAATTAGAAAAGTACGAGGAATGTCAATAATTACAAACCAAAGTATAATATATTACAAGAGACGTAATCTCTCAAAATGTATCAAATATCAAAGTTATTAGCAAACTAGCTAAACAACGTCTAGAGGTGATTCATCCAGGCCAACGCCCGCTAGCTCACACCCGAACCCAAAATACCACAAGCAAAAAGCCATCCAATCAAGCAACCTGTTCATCCATGAAAAAAATGAACGCCACAATCAGTGGGGAGTAACTCCAGGTTTTTCCCACCCATATCACAATAAACTTACATAAAAGAAAATACAAAAGTAGAAGCATGCATATATAAATATACATGTGAAATACGAGAAGAATAAATAGGCAATTCAATATATAAAGATAAGAGCATATGAAGTACAAATCCGTAACCATCATACTAGAGATAAACTCGGGGATGACACTCTTAGGCAACCATACACTCTCACTAGGGCTTGCATCTCACCGTTAGCGGCGTAAGTTTGATAAGATTGAGACTCGACAAACAAACCATGCCAAGTCATCCAATGATCACAAATAATCAATCATATAACCATCCATTCAAACGTACAATACGTTGACAACATCTCTCACGATAAATGACACGCACTAGCACCGTGTACATGGCAAGTATGATTAAAAGGCATCCACAAGATAAAACACGGCCCTCAACGCATACACGATTCAATTCATTTCGTATATGTAGACTAATTTCCTCCCGGTTGGACGACGATCATAATACGGTCCTAGTCTAAACCTGGCCAGACTCTCGGAATAAAAGTTTTTTGATTCGACATGCGATGACATTTCGCATCCAAGACTCGGTCGATCATAGACGTCGAGTACCCTAAATTAGGTAAACTTTCACGAAAGAGGCGGAAAGGGCACAAGCCTCATAACAAGCGATACGCTACATGCAATGACACCACCTCGCAAGTATACAACATTTGACGGCCGGCTCGATCAGCGCAAAGCGTTCGCCTCCCAACAACGTCGTCATACGCCTACTAACACATGCAATCAAGCAGTAAGGATACACTCCCCGTTCCGACATTCCAGCCTTACGAACGTGGAGGTAGCCAAGGGAATGAGAGTACAAAGCACATAGGAAATTAGAGCTCAAACCGTAACATGTGTAAAAACCGACTCAAAGTGGAACATACCAAAAACCGTCAAAAAACATGCGATGCAAACGAATGGAATATCATATATTCGAAACATTAATATTTAAAGTCATTACGTAAATTTATACGATAAACGAACCATCGGAATTAATATAAAGGAAAACATAAGAAACAAACGAAGAAACGTTTCAGGGGGTGCCAGCCAGTCCATAGGACCGGCCGCCGGCTACCCGGCTGGCACCAAGGTAAGATATGAAAACAAGGCAAAATACAGGGGAGTCCCAGCCGGTCAGGGGGACCGGCAGCCGGCTACCTGGCTGGGACCAACATAATACCAAAATCATCAAAAATATACAGCAGCAGCCCCAGCCGGTCAGCTGACCGGCAGCCGGTCGGCTGGCTGGGACCGATTTCACCCGAGAATGCCAACACTTCACTTTAATATTCAATAATCAATTATAAATATCATCAATTACCAACAATCGTCAACAATTATCAACAATTATCAACACACAATAACCATCATCAATAATACAATTCCTATGATTACTAATCCTATTCTAAATACGATTACTAACATAGAAAACACATAAAACACGTAAATGATATCGAGTAACCCTTCACCGTTACCTTTTCGCGTCTTAAATCCGCGTCGATGTCCTCTTCTATCAAGAAGTAGTCTTTGTCGGGGTGTTGGAGGTCACCACCTACAATTAGATAATAAAAGATGAATATAATTCACCTTTGAGAAAGACGGATAAATTGAAAAGCGAGAAAGACGGTAATTCTATTACCAATTAAGATAGAGGACGATGAGAAGGAAAGAATAAGACGAACTTGAGTGAATTTGAGCGAGAAATGAAGGCGTAGCAATGATTTAAAGCTTGAACAATTATGGAGGTTAGGGTTTGATGGTTATTTGGTGAGGAAGAAGAAGATTGAATGTGAGGGTGAGTTAGGGTTAAAGGAGTATATGAAGGAGTAAGTGGAAAACATATGGGGAAAGCCCAAAAACGTCTTAAGACGTAACTTACTCAAAATCTCACGTAAAGTCCAAATACGAACTCAGAAATTCTAAACTAGACACGTAAATTTAATTCTAAACTAAAACTAAATTTCGCTGAAATGTATCCGCAAAATATTTTTACTATATAAAAATAGGGTACATTTGCGGGTGTTACATTACTGGAGTTCGGAGATTATATTAGTTACTAGCTACGGGTTACCTTGAGATGATTATTGTGTATTGCTATTTGTTTATGCATTGATTGATGTATGATGGTACTGACCCTGTTTATATTTTCAAAACTGTTGTGATCCATTGGGGAACGGTGAGTAGGTGTTTAGCAGGTATTTCGTTGAGCATGCGTGGGATTGACGGGGGAATGGCGCTGATGACGAATGTGTAGCTTCCACTGTGTTTTTAAACATTAGACTTTCAGTAGTTTGAGTATTTAGATTGAGACTATGTATTCATTTTAAAGTTGATTTTAATTAATTTCGTAGCATTATTGTCTAATTAATATTATCTAACCCGGGCAACCGAGATGTTAGCGTCCTTGTTTACTGAAGCATTCGTAAGGCTCTGTGGAAAATGGGGGTGTTACATTGGATGGCAATGAAGAAGGTGTTCTTATAAAAATACTTTCCCCCATCGCAATCAGTGCACTTAAAGAGAGCCATTATCAATGTCGAGCAGAAGGAAAGTGAGATGATGTATGATTTCTTTGAGAGGTTTAAGCAACTTTGCGCCAGCTTTCCTTATCATGGTTACTCGGACAAAGTCTTGATTTTGTATTTCTGTGGCAGACAGGTCGAAGACGACAGTCGCCTGATACATTCCGCTTGAGGAACAACATTTTGAATAAAAATCCGTCTAAGGCCTAGGGAATAGTTGCATAGCTAGCTGATAGCTCTAGTCAATATGAGATGAAACCCGCTAGAAGAGGAGTTAGTGCCATGGTTTCTAATTCAAGCTTGGAAGATAAACTTGATAGGTTAACCTCTTTGGTTCAAGATTTGATTGGAGAAAAACGAGCTACTGTTTGTGGTATTTTCTCTACAGAGGGCCGCCCAAGTGATCTTTGCCCTCAAATACAAGAGGGAGGTTTTGACAAGGTATATGTTGTTTGGGAAAGACCTGCATATAACAAGAAATGGGATCCATACTCAAAGACATATAAGGATGGTTAGAAATATCATTACAACTTCCGTTGGGGAAATTCTCAACTTCTACCACATGCTACACCAAATTTATCCATGTCTACTTAGGACATGATTCTAGCTCTTACCATCAGTGTTACTCAAGATAGAGCAAAAAATAAGCAGAATTGTAAGAATTTTGAGAAACAGGTATGTCAATTAGCTACCTTTTTGGGTTGTATTGAAGCTAAACAATCATGGGCTTTACCATCTCATATAGTCCTGAATCTTAGGGTGAATGTGAGTGCCTTATTAATGAGGAATGGTAGGCAATTGGTTGAGGTTGAAAAGCAGAAATTTAAGCATAAGGTGGTGACTATTCAAGAAGAAGAGGAGCAAGTGGTTGAAGAGGATGAAGGGAAAGAGGATGCACCTAGCTCCAAGGAGTTGACACCATCTATTCCTATATATGAGCCACTACCACCATTTCTCGAGGGTTTGAAAGACAAACAGAAGAAGGAGCATGACACCAATATTTACGAAACCTTTCATAAATGCGAGGTAAATATTCATTTACTTAACTTGCTTATGAGTGTTCCTAGATATGAGAAGTTTTTAAAAGAACTTTGTCCAATTAAAAAAAAATAAAAAGGAACGGACTTTAAAAATGCCAAAGGGTAAAGCTAGTGAGTTTGTGACAGCTTAGTTTTGGAGTAAGACCCTTCCCAAGTGTGGTGATCCGGGTTTTTTCACCATACCTTCCACCATAGGTGATACACGGTTTGAAAGAACCATGTTAGATATGGGGGAATCGATAAATGTCCTCCCTTTTCATGTCTGGGAGTCTTAATAACTTGGTCCCTTAAAGAACCCTAAGGCACTGGTTCAACTTGCTAATCGGGCTACAGTTCATCCTATAGGAGTAGTGGAGAATGCACTAGTTAAGATAGATCATCTGATTTTTCCGGCTTATTTCTATGTTTTGGATATGACAAAAGGTCGATGCAATCTGTGGAGCCATGATAAATCCTGACATGACCAATTCTTCATCAACCTGGTAAAGGCCACCCAGAGGCTAGCCTGACGCGACACGTGCGGTGGGATTTACCTTTAGGAAAAGGATACTAGGCTGATAGGTTCACAACAGCCTGAACATCAACAAAAGACCAAAAAAACATTGGATACTATATACAATTAAACACGCAAAAAAGTAATGGATTAGATAATTCGTTCCTATTTTCGTTGGAGGGCCAAGTCTAGGAGAGTAACAAACCCTAGGAAGAATCGGATGAGGAACCAACTAGAAGAAATAGTCTGCCTTATTTATAAGCATGATCACCTGTATGCATGCAATGGTTACTAACAACAAGGAAGTGGATATATAAAGGCAGCAGTAGCAACACAAAAGGCAACTGAATCACATACCACATGCTTAGAAGCAAAACCAATTGAATTATTATTTGTATTTGTCAATTACCAATATTAGTGAAATCTATTCCTGGCTTGGCGCCCGTAGTTTTTTCCAATTCCAAGGGTGTTCCACGTACAAAATCTTGTGTCTTTTTATTCTTATTTGTTTATCTCTTTAATTCATTTACAATTACCACCTCGATAGTTTGCATGACCTATGTCAAAGCTAGATCACCCATATTCGTACATTTCCGACCTATGTCAAAACTAGATCACCCATATATCTTTACTTCAGCAGTTCCAAAGTTATAGTATACTGACCTATAACTTTGCTTCACCTTTGCTTCACAAATCTTCAAGGTTATAGCTAAACTAGTTATAACTTCAGGTGCCAAACCATGCTTAATCTATCAAGACTTAAACAAACGATTACAAGCACAAACATATATGTCATTATCAAAACATAATCATATAACTATATGGTTCAACATTATGTTTTATGCAACGACAAGACATGAGATACTCACATTCAGGGATGCCCCCAGCGAGTTCAATCAAATCAAAATGCATCCGTCTGATAAGGAAAGCACTGCATTCATAACAGACAGGGGCATATACTGCTACACAGCAATGCCATTTGGCCTGAAGAATTCAAGGGAAACATATCAGCGCCTGGTCAATATGATGTTCAAGGATCAAATTGGGGACATAATGCAAGTCTATACTGACGACATGGTAGTCAAATCCAAGAACGTACAGGATCATGTGACGGACTTGGAGGTAGCATTCCAAATATTAGAAGAAGACAATATGCAGCTAAATCCATCAAAATGCCATTTTGGTGTATCCGCGAGAAAGTTCCTAGGATACATGGTTACCAAGAGAGGAGTTAAAGCTAGTCCTGAACAAATTAAGGCGATCCTGGAACATGAATAACCAAAATATGTTAAGGATATACAAAACCTGGCGGGAAGAGGAGCAACTCTAAACAGATTTATCTCCAGATTATCACACTACTACAAAAACAGGAAATGACAACGGTTAAAAACCGTTGTAATATTAAAAAGCGGACGTTGTTAAAGCCTCCGTTGTTAAAGGTTTTAACAACGGTTCCGATTTAATGAAAATACCGTTGTTAATAGTTTTAACAACGGTAAGAAGTCGTTGTTATTACTAGATAACTGTTGTTAAAACGTGTGAATAATTATGGTGGGAAAGATACGAGAACGGTTCTATTAAATTAAACCGGTGTTAAAGGTATGATTAGTTTTGGTGGGAAATATTATAACAACGCTATTTTTTTTAAACCCGTTGTGAATATAGTTAATTACAACGGAGTATAATAAATAAGCCGTTGTGGAAAGTTTTAATAACAACCGGTATTCTAGAATAAACCGTTGTTAAAGGTATGATAAGTTTTGGTGGGAAATATGTTACAACGCTTTTAATGAATTTTAAAAAACCGTTGTTATTATTTTTATTATTGTTTTTGAAAAAATTGTAATTTGTTCCCCTGCCACCACTGAAAATCCTGCATAAATCAGCAGCAGTAGCAGCAGCACGCATCATAAACCAATTTCAGAAGCAGCAAAATGATATATCTATATATATATCAGAGCAATTCATGTACAGGGCAATTCATGTACATGGCAATTCATGTACAGCAGCAGCAAAATGATATATACAACCAAAATGATCTCTTTTAGAGCAATTCATACTTACAACTTGCTCTAATTAATGACTTCTACAAATTAAAGTTCCCTATCTGCTTCCAAAATAATCTAAGTTCCCTTAACTCTTTGTTTGTTCAAGGACGTATTTGCCCAACAAGTCCCTACCTCGTCTATATTGTGCTTAGTGTACTCAGGGACATGTAGCGTGTTGATTAAATACTGCGGATAAAACAAATAAAAGACATCGATCAGTAGGGTAACAACAGTATAGGCATATCATACATAATTAGCAACATCGATCATATATATATAGCAGAAAAGATATCAGCTCTAATGAAAAAAAAGTAAATAATAGCTACATTAAACTACTAACTCTTTCTGGAATGCTGATATATCTTCACCTAATAATCTCCAACATGAAACGACAAACGTAGTATCCACATTGGATGCTATCCGGCTGTTTAGGGACCTATTATTACATAATAAACGAAGAGACGAGAAGGCAATTACCAATTAGTTTAATGCGTAATTAAAAAAGACAGATGTAGATGCGTAATTAGTTTAATGCACTTAATTATTAAGGTATTGTATTTGCGCGTACGTACCCCTGTTATCGTAATAACAGTAGGGCCATCATCAGAATCTTCCGTCGGTTGATCGTCGTTTGCTCTTTTCTTCTCAAAGGCCCTTTAAAAAAGGAAAGAGGCCGAAAGTCACATAAACTTACTTAATAATAATAAACTACTAACTTAATATTATATGTGCCAAATCATCATCAGTACGTATTATAAACTTACTTAATAATCAACATCTTAAAGGTCTCGGATGGTTGTCTATGCAAAGAGTCCAACCAAAATACTTTCTTCGTGGTCGGATTGATCGCTGATAGCACCCAATGTCTCCTAGAGATCGAGAGACACATCATTATTAACAAGCACAACATGCATCATAACCAAACATATAAAAATGCAATTGTATTTGGAATCGTAATATTAATTATATATTACCCGGCTTCATTATAAGGGGCAAAAATGAGCTTATTGTTTTTCGACAATTCCCCAGCAATATAATTTACACGTTCTTCATACGAAAACATCTCGATATGCATAGATAAAACATTTGGGCACATGAATCCGTATTGAGGAAGTGGATTATTGGTCTCGGCGGGGATCACAACCGAGTTCAAGTACCTACATGCCGGTTTTAATTCCGATATTATAAACACTATATCTTACTTAGTCAGAATATTAGAATAATGCATGATTTAATTTATTAAGAAACTTACTTCATCCAAACATATAGGTGTTGGACATCAATCTCGTCAAGGCCAGCCCAAACGGCTAGCGTATCCCAATCCAGCATTGCTTGGCGTTCTACCCCTACAATATCATTCTCGAGCGGAATAACTATTAATTGCTCGCTTGCTATGCGTCTCTCAGCCTCCTTATAAAGCTCCAGCATCGCCACCGTTCGTACTTTTTCTATGTAAACGTTCCCATGAAATTTAGTACTGGATAGACTCCTGACCTCTTTCAGCTTGGGGAAATGATGCGGTGTGCTACCTTTCACAACCTACATGTGGCTAACTAAATTAAGTTGCTCTTTCAATGATGAGGCGATAGTAGAACTTAAAATATAAAGAGAGTTGATTAAATACCTCATCATGTTGTTGTTTTGACGAGGTAGTAGAAAGATTATTGTCTATCGAGTTAGACTTATCCATGTTTTTTGTTACCTACAAAACAAAAATAAAACATATAAATTTCACTATTTATGAAGGTGATGAACAAAGACAAAAGGCGGGTTAAATTAGATGTATTTTTCTAACCCCGTCGACATTCTGTTGAATTTTACAATCACGAGCCAAGAAAATGTGGCTTTGAGGCCATTGGACAAAACCTTTAACCGCATCTGCCAGTATTACTATGTCGTCGCGGACTGTGACGGGCAGTTTACAGGTTTCATAGCCCTTCACGACTCCCACTATCCCCACTTTTGCATGCTTCGGCAAGAGGGGTACGCCATGAACCAAGATGGTTTCCGCTGAGTCCTTGGGCTTTGGGCATACGAAAGCCCGAGCAACAATCACATTCTCTTTTAATGAAGGGTCGGCGAGACGAACAAGCCTCCGCTGTTTTGTGGCCTGAAGAATACACATTATTTACTAAATACCAAAATATAATAGATATCATAAATGATCTATATTGAGTAGATAATGTAAAGTTAGTTACAAGTATTTATTGTTGGTGGGTAGGCTATTATACTTGAACATGTCCAGACCAGATTTAGCACTGACAGCATATACTAACTTCTTATATTCTACATACCTCCTTATTGTCACCCGTCTTCTAAGCCGGCTCCTCAAGTTGCGTCCCCTTTTCAGAGTTATTTACCTTATAAAATTAATTAACCAATCAAAGGCATGCAATGGCTGCTGGAAAGAACAAATGCAGAGGTTCAAAATGGTTAAGTCGTATTTACCTTATCGGCTTGAGGTATCAAAACCTCAGCAGCATTAGGTACCTCACCCGTCTCCTCAAGTTGCGTCCCCTTTTCCGACACATTTACCTAATAAAATAAACCAATCAAAGGCATGGCTGCTAGAAAGAACAAATGCAGAAAAAAAAAATCAAATTTACCTTATCGGCTTGAGGTATCAAAACCTCAGCAGCATTAGGTACCTCACCCGTCTCCTCAAGTTGCGTCCCCTTTTCCGACTCATTTACCTAATAAAACAAACCAATCAAAGGCATGGCTGCTAGAAAGAACAAATGCAGAAAAAAAAAGAAGAAGTCATATTTACCTTACCGGCTTGAGGTATTAAAACCTCGGCAGCAGTAGGTACCTCAACCATCTTCTCAGCCGTCTCCTCATGTATTGGCAAGGTAGTAGTGTCTGCCTCTTGGCAAATCTGTTGCACTACATCGCCCTTTTTAATGACATCCTCCATCATCTTCAATTCTTCTTCGGAAGGCTTGCCTCCAGAATTCATCTTCAGTATCACGGAGGCCAATAACTGAACCTGCACGCCCAAAATGTAGAATCAGCAATTTGTTAAAACAATAACATGTGAATTTTAAATGACAATAACTGCAACGGGAGTATGTGACCAAGCCAAGACACGAGCCATGACACGAGCTCAAGACAAGACACAAACTCAAGACAAGACTCAACATCAAAACAACAACCTACATTCAGACAACACCATGACCAGCTATGACAATGTTCTATTCAGTCCAAGCCACAACCACTTCAAGCCTGCTAAGACAACACCACCACAACCAGAACAAAGCCTAGCCATCCACTTCCCAAGACTAAGCCACAACAACACACAGCCAACAGGAAAACAAACCCAACACAACAACAACAATCCTCAGCCACAGCAAGTCAGTCACAGTCTTTCCAAACAAGGTCCATGGGGCCTTAGACACTCAAACAAGACAAACCAGTGATCAATATTAGTCCTAAGGAGGGTCCTCTACAACGTTGTCCAGGATTTCTCTTCCAGGAAATGCACCCAACAAAAGTTAGCTTAGGGACAACTACAAATTGTCCAGAATGCAGCCTTTTTGCAGTAGTTTAAATGTCACTATCAAACTTTCCTATTTTGAACAAACAAGCTCAAGGATCTTTTAGCAAACCCTTTGGCATTCATCCCACTTCAGTTGAGCTCAAGAATCAAGCCTGGAAGTCCACTCCTCCACCAGTTTCAACCTAAACAACCCTATTAAGGCAGATTGTCTCATTAGACTGCTTTTCTACTTTATTGCTTTAATTCTGAACAATGTAGCCGTTATTTCTGTTTCTTTTGCAAGCCAATTGTGGCCCTAGGATGTATTGAACGAGTAGGATGTAATCTCCTTGCCTATATAAGGCCATTTCCTAATGAATGAAAGAGAGATTTGAAGTAAAACATAAAACTGAAACCTTGTTTCTGTTGCATCTCTTGGCTGTGTGCTTGAGACAACTTCCTTTGCTTTGTGCTTGGAAGTGAGCTTGGGTCCTTAGCTGTGTGCTGGGATCACAGTTCAACCCTCAATCATTGGCTTTGTGCTTTGATTAAGGTCCTATCTTAGTTCTTTGTCAATTAGTCCAAACAGAAACAGAGTATTGCAAAGTGTCTGAACTTCAATCAAATTGTCTTTGTTTTAGTTGTCTTTCTGAATAGTTTCAGTGCAAATTGGTATCAGAGCTTTGGTTTGTGAGTTCATCTACCTAACTACATTAAAAACACAAAATACAACCATGAGTGAAGAGAGAATCACAGGTATTGAAAACACAGTTCAAGATCTTGTCAGAACTGTAATGGAGGTCTCTAGATCTGTCAGTGAACTCCTTGAGGGCCAACAGAACAATGATACAAGGGGAGGCAGAGGTCGAGGAAGAGGAGCACCTTTCCCACAAGGTGGAGTAAGGAGGAGACAACCTGTAGATCAGTTTGAAATGTCAGATTCAGATGGCTCAGATCACAATCTTCTCAGACACCAAGACAAAGATATCAAGGTAGAGATTCCTGACTTTCTAGGTAGCTTGAACCCTGATGATTTCTTAGATTGGCTAAGGTCTGTAGAAAGAGTCTTTGAGTTTAAAGGATACACTGATAGAAAGGCTTTTAAGGTTGCTATCATGAAACTAAAAGGCTATGCCTCACTTTGGTATGAAAACATGAAAACCTTGAGGGTTAGAGAAGGGAAAGAACCTGTAAAGTCATGGCTCAAACTGAAAAAGAAAATGAGAGCTAAGTTTGTCTCTAGGGACTACACTCAAGACATGTTCATTAAGCTTACTCACCTAAAGCAAGACCAAAGACCTTTAGAGTCCTACCTAAGAGACTTTGAACAACTCACTTTGCAATGTGAGGTTGTTGAGAAATCTGAACAAAAGATAGCAAGGTTCTTAGAGGGGTTGGATGAAAGGATAGCTAGCAAAGTCAGGCTACAAAACATATACTCCTTTGAGGAAGCTGTCAACTTGTCTTTAAGGGTAGAAAAATTGGGAAAAGGAAAGGCCAGTGCTTCTAAGACACCTTCCAGAACCCCCACCTTCAAACCTTTTGTAGGAGTTAAGATAGGAGAACATGTGGTTCCTGTTAAGACCCCTTTCAACCTTGATAAAGGCAAGGCTGTTGAGGCAGGCCAAAGGAAGACTACCCCTCTCAAAAAGTGCTTTCAATGTCAAGGGTATGGACATTTTGCTAGAGAATGTCCATCTAAAAGGGCTCTGAGTACCCTAGAAGTAATCCATTGGGGAGATGATGAAGTGTTGGTCTGTGATGAAGAGATGGAAGAGCCTGAGGTAGAGGCTAGTGAGGAGTTGATAGAGCCTGATGCAGGGTTAAGTTTGGTAACATGGAGGGTAATGCATACTCAAACACAACCTTTGGAAGAGGACCAAAGACACCAGATCTTTAGGACCAGATGTACCATCAAGGGTAGAGTATGTAACCTCATTATTGATGGGGGAAGCTGCACTAATGTGGCCTCCAAAACACTGATAGACAAGCTAGCTCTACCCACCAAAGACCACCCCCTACCTTACAAACTCAGATGGCTAAACAAAGGGGCTGAGATCAAGGTGGATAAACAATGTGTTATACCTTTCTCAATTGGTAAAGGGTATGTGGATGAGAGTCTTTGTGATGTTCTACCTATGGATGCATGTCACCTTCTGCGTGGGAGACCATGGGAGTTTGATAGAGATGCCATACACCATGGGAGAGACAACACCTACACCTTCAAGTATGGGAAGAAGAAGATCACCCTAGCACCTTTACCACCTGCTTTAAAGATCAACCCAAACCCCATGCGTGAGGCTTCCAAAGAAGTCATGTTGATAAGTGAATCAGAAATAGCACAAGAGCTAAGTGAGCTACAACCTGTATACATATTGCTAGTCAAGGAGACTGGGATGAGGATCATTGATATCCCTGAAGAGGTCAAATCTATCCTAGAAAGTTATGGTGATGTCTTCCCTACTGAGCTTCCTAGTGGACTGCCACCACTAAGAGGGATAGAGCACCACATTGACCTAGTGCCTGGAGCTATCTTACCCAACAAGCCAGCCTACAGGAGTGACCCTACGGCTACACAAGAGCTCCAACTTCAAGTAGGTGAACTACTCAACAAGGGCTATGTCAGAGAGTCCCTCAGTCCTTGTGCTGTACCAGCCTTGCTTGTGCCAAAGAAGGATTGGACTTGGCGTATGTGTATTGACAGTAGGGCCATCAACAACATTACCATCAAGTATAGGTTTCCCATACCTAGACTTAATGATATTCTGGATGAGCTAAGTGGGGCTCAAGTGTTCACTAAGCTTGA
This sequence comes from Heliosperma pusillum, assembly GCA_022085475.1. Lineage (NCBI taxonomy): Eukaryota > Viridiplantae > Streptophyta > Magnoliopsida > Caryophyllales > Caryophyllaceae > Heliosperma > Heliosperma pusillum. The sequence goes on along the minus strand of JAIUZE010002727.1, from coordinate 6,139 downwards.
TCTGAGGCAGGGCTACCACCAAGTGAGGATAAGAGCAGGGGATGAATGGAAGACAGCTTTCAAGACTAAACATGGGCTCTATGAATGGCTGGTGATGCCTTTTGGGTTGTCTAATGCCCCTAGCACCTTCATGAGGTTGATGACAGAGGTCCTAAGGCCTTACTTAGGCAAGTGTGTAGTGGTTTACTTTGATGATATTCTTATTTACAGTACAACTAAGGGAGAACATTTGCAACATCTGAAGTTGTTGTTTGAGGTCCTAAGAGAAAATAAGTTGTATGGCAAGCTAGAGAAGTGCACCTTCATGCAGCCTGAGGTTTACTTCCTTGGGTTCATCATCTCTAAGAAAGGGGTCGCAGTTGATCCTGAGAAAGTGCAAGCAATCAAGGAATGGCCCATTCCCCAAACTGTTACTGATGTAAGAAGTTTCCATGGATTGGCATCTTTCTATAGGAGGTTCATACAAGGGTTTAGTTCAATCATGGCCCCTATTACTGAGTGCATGAAGAAGGGAGAGTTCAAGTGGAATGAGAAGGCTGAAAGGTCCTTCAATCTGATCAAAGAGCTATTGTGCAAGTCTCCAATATTGGTTCTACCAGACTTTAACAAACTCTTTGAGGTAGAGTGTGATGCCAGTGGTATTGGCATAGGAGCTGTGCTTACTCAAGAAAAGAAACCTGTGGCATACTTTAGTGAGAAGCTAAATGGGGCCAAGCTTAACTATTCCACATATGACAAGGAATTCTATGCCATTGTGAGGGCATTGAATCATTGGGGACACTACTTGAAGCATAAGCCTTTTGTGCTTCATTCTGATCATGAGGCTCTCAAATACATCAATGGACAACACAAACTCAACCCCAGGCATGCCAAATGGGTAGAGTTCTTGCAATCCTTCTCATTCTCCAGCAAGTATATAGAGGGGAAGAACAATGTTGTAGCTGATGCATTGTCTAGAAGGTCTGTAATGTTGACCTTCATGGAGCAAAGGGTGTTGGGGTTTGAATTTATGAAAGAGCTCTATCAAGAGGACCCAGACTTCAAGCATGAATGGGAGGTACACCAAGAAGGGCAAGTCAAGAAAGGGAGCAAGTACACAGCTCAAGAAGGATACTTATTCTATGGAAACAAACTGTGTGTGCCTAAGGGAACTTATAGGGGACTACTGGTCAAAGAGGTTCACTCCAATGGCCTTGCTGGTCACTTTGGGGTACAGAAGACCTATGACATCTTACAAGATCAGTTCTATTGGCCTAAGATGCTCAGTGATGTGCAAGATGCCCTCAAGAGATGCAGATCTTGTCAACTAGCCAAGGCACACTTTCAAGCAGGCCTTTACACACCACTTCCAGTACCCAACAAGCCATGGGAAGACCTCAGTATGGACTTTATTGTAGCCTTACCTAGAACTCAAAGGGGAAAGGATTCAATCATGGTGGTTGTAGATAGATTCAGCAAGATGGCACATTTCATTGCTTGTAAGAAGACTGAGGATGCATTGGGGGTGGCTGAACTATACTTTAGGGAAGTTGTCAAGTTACATGGGGTCCCTAGAAGCATTGTCTCAGATAGAGACACAAAGTTCATGAGCCACTTCTGGAGAACCTTGTGGAAGCTATTGAAGACCAGGCTATTGTTTAGTACTTCTCACCATCCCCAAACTGATGGGCAGACAGAAGTCACTAACAGGACACTAGGGAAGATCTTAAAGAGCATTGTTTCTAAGTCATTAAAAGATTGGGACCTCAGGCTAGCACAAGCTGAGTTTGCCTTCAACAGAGCTCCCTCCAGAAGCACAGGTAAAAGTCCTTTTGAAACAGTTTATGGCACTAATCCTCTCATGCCTACAGACCTAGCACCAGTCAAAGGAAACAAGGCAAGCTATGATGCAAAGAAAAGAGTGGAGCAAATGATACAGATTCATGAGCAAGTCAAGAAGCAGATTGAAAGGTCCAATGAGTTGTACAAAGCTAGGTCCAAGGGGCCTAAGAAAGCAAGGGAATTCAAGGCAGGGGATCTTGTATGGCTGCATTTAAGAAAAGAGAGATTTCCAGACAAGAGGAGAAACAAGCTCATGCCAAGAGCTGATGGACCATTTGAGATATTGGAGAAGATAGGCAACAATGCTTACAAGGTGGATCTACCAGGAAGCTATGGTGTACATGGTACTTTCAATGTTGGAGACCTGAGTCCTTACCATGGTGAATCAGATGATGAAGGTGAGGAAGATTTGAGGGCAAATCCTTTTCAAGAAAAGGAGGTTGCAACGGGAGTATGTGACCAAGCCAAGACACGAGCCATGACACGAGATCAAGACAAGACACAAACTCAAGACAAGACTCAACATCAAAACAACAACCTACATTCAGACAACACCATGACCAGCTATGACAATGTTCTATTCAGTCCAAGCCACAACCACTTCACGCCTGCTAAGACAACACCACCACAACCAGAACAAAGCCTAGCCATCCACTTCCCAAGACTAGGCCACAACAAAGCTCAGCCAACAGCCCAACAAACCCAACACAACAAAAACAGCCCCCAGCCAAAAACAGCCTATCACTGCCTTTCTAAACAGGGTCCATGGGGCCCCACACAATCAAACAAGCCTAACCAACCCTCAAACCTATGTCTTGGGAAGGTCCTCTACAACTTTCCCCAGGACTTCCCCCCCTAGAAACAAACACACAAAAAGTTAGCTTAGGGACAACTACAAACTGTCCAGGAATTCAGCCTTTTGCAGTAGTTTAAATGTCACTATCAAACTTTCCTATTTTGAACAAACAAGCTCGAGGTTCTTTTAGCAGACCCTTTGGCATTCATCCAACTTCAGTTGAGCTCAAGATTCAAGCCTGGAAGTCCACTCCTCCACCAGTTTCAACCTAAACAACCCCATTAAGGCAGATTGTCTCATTAGACTGCTTTTTCTACTTTATTGCTTTAATTTTGAACAATGTAGCTGTTATTTCTGTTTCTTTTGCAAGCCAATTGTGGCCCTAGGATGTATTGAACGAGTAGGATGTAATCTCCTTGCCTATATAAGGTCATTTCCTAATGAATGAAAGACAGATTTGAAGTAAAACATAAAACTGAAACCTTGTTTCTGTTGCATCTCTTGGCTGTGTGCTTGAGACAACTTCCTTTGCTTTGTGCTTGGAAGTGAGATTGGGTCCTTAGCTGTGTGCTGGGATCAAAGTTCAACCCTCAATCATTGACTTTGTGCTTTGATTAAGGTCCTATCTTAGTTCTTTGTCAATTAGTCCAAACAGAAACAGAGTATTTGCAAAGTGTCTGAACTTCAATCAAATTGTCATTGTTTAGTTGTCTTTTCTGAATAGTTTCAGTGCAATAACAAATGGTATACGTACCATGTCAGCCTTCCCCTTATTTTTCTTCTTCTTGTTCGAGCTAGTTGTCCCATAATATTTTGTGACTCCGACATGAAATGGGACGCCCCTTAATCGACCTGGATGCTCGGGACGGCCGATCGCTCTAGCAAGAATGTCGTCACGACCACTCGGAGTGAATTTCCCTTCCGCAACCTCCTTCAGAACATTCTCCTATAATATATTAAATAAACTTAATTTAATTTTTGTTACTAAAATAAATAGATAGTTAGACATACAAGAATTGAACAATAAAGTTATTAAAAACCCGTCTTAATAAAAATAATACTTACTATGTTGTCCAAGACTTCCTGATCATATTCGTTACATGTTCGGGATCCTTTAGGCGTGTGCCCTTCTTTATAAGTTACGTGCCGATTCAAGTCGGTCACACCTTTTGACACCTACACGTTAAATCAAAAATAATATATGTATACATGTATATCAAGTCCAAGTATGATTAAAAAAATCTAATATATAGATGCTACTTACGAGATTTTCTTCTATCAATCTGTAACCGCCTCGAGAACCATAATATACCCCCCGCGTCTGTGAGATGTTAGCACGATTTCTGGCGCTAACGCTCTTCAAATCATATAAAATCGCAAGTAGATGAGACAATTAGAAAATTATAGATACAAGTAGAGTTTTAGAAAAATGTAACATGAAACTTTTAGAAAAATGTAACCTTAAGTAGAGTTTTACAAAAATGTAAACATATGACATGGATACTTAACCTGAAACTTTTCAGTAGCTCGTTTCGCCTTATAATTATCCCATTGTTGCTGAGTGATGTGGGGGTACTTGGTCGGTGGGCTCTTATGCATCTGCCCCGTCTCCTTGTCCACATACAAGTGTAATTTGGCAAGGTCACACCTCCACTGCCTTAAGACTGCCGCTGCCTTACGTAATAGATACTTATCATGGCAGTCTGGAATATCGAAAGCTTCCTGCATCATCATCATATATACTAATAAGCGGCCGTCTAATATCATACCTTTACACGAACCTTTATACGGCTTCCTGCCTTATGTAATAGTAACTTATGCAAAATAAAATGGTGTTTAGCTAAAGATATTATCATACCCTTATACGTTTCAAGAGTAAGTTCTGCAATGAAGGATTTATATTCCTGAAATCATCTAAATCTATAGGCACAAACTGTTTGGTTGTAACTCCAATCCAAGTGGCTAACTGGCTAGCATTTGGACCAGTAGGAACACCTTTCACACTCCATTTTATTTCCATCGGCGTTTTTGCCGCTATAGCTGCAAGGGCTGCAGAGCACTTCGAAGCACCCCTCTCACCAGGCTTATCCCCTTATCATTGTTTTCTACTCTTTTCCGTTTTTCACCCATGATAATCCTAAGACACTAAGACCTTCAAAAGAAATGAAATAGTAACGGAACAGAGTCATGCATACAACGATTCTAAAACCCTAAGACCTTGAAATGAATGAAATAGTAACTGAACAAATAAAGAGTCATGCAGAGATTCTAAAACTCTAAAAACTTAGAAAGAAATGAAACTAGATGATAAAGAGAACGATAAATAGAAAATGAAAACAAAAAGATGAACTTCAATCTTAAAACCCTAAAGACGAAACACAAAAATTACCTGATAAAGAAAATGAGAACATGGTGATGATAAAGAGAACAGGATGATGATCACTTGTACGAGGAGGATGATGATGATACTAAACAAAAAGATTTGTGTTGTAAACGAGGATGATTGTAAACGAGGAGGATGATGATGATAATGTACGTGTGTAAAATTTACTTATAGGATTGTAAATTATTTTTTATTAAGAGAAACTAAAGGGTTTATTAAGAGAAACTATTGACAACGGTTATCCTACAAATCACCGTTGTTATAGAGTAATAACAATGGTTAAATAACACCCGTTGTAGAAAGTAATAACACTAAGACAACGGTTTATTTATTATAACCCGTTGTTGAAAGTAATAACAACGGTGAAATTCTAAAACACCGTTTTTATATATTTTTTTTAATTTTTCAGATACGCGCGCGCGGTATTAAAATTTGAGGCACGAAATAATCTCATTAACTTTGCTCTAAATTAATTTATTTAACTTTGCTCTAAATTTAATTTAATTTATTTTACTTTGCTCTAAATTTTATATTATAGGCGTAAGTTACGTTTAATTATTAGCTCGGATCGGGTTTGGCCTGGGAATCAATTCCAATCGGGTTAGATTCGGCGGGGTTGTAATTAATAACTTTATCGATCGGGTTAGTTATTAATTATTTTTAGTTTTTGGTTCAATTAACTCGAATCGGGTCATTTTCTTTTTAATTAAGGAACTGGTTATTATAATTATCATGCATCACTAGTTAACCTGAAACTAATCGATCGGGTGGCCAGGCCAGCAGTTACGGATCGGGCAATCCACTTTCTAGATCAGAGCAAGCGTAGCTACGTATTTCAATTCGGGTCGATCGCTTTTGGGCAGGGTCGGGGGCACGTGTCATTATTAATTACCTTGTATATATATATGTACTACTTATTGCAATAATATTGATGATAATTAATATAATATTGATGATGATATATATATATATATATATATATAATAATTAAATGATGATGACTTCTGGATCTCTAATTAACGACGCTCGTACAACAATTTGCAATAATAACAGATTCATCACTGCACATACATGCAATTCAAGTAAGTATTATATATACACGTACGTCAATGTTTCCCAAATTAAATAATAATGATGAT
>JAIUZE010002726.1:0-100591 GCA_022085475.1 Heliosperma pusillum | reverse complement strand
TATCCCAAAAAAAATATTATGACCATTTTGTAAAGTTTCTTTTGCCGAATTAAGATATAATGTTAATTATGAATATTTTATAATGTTTTTTTTTTACTAATTTTCATTGAAAATCTAAAATTATAAAGATATTTAAAAAAAATTGAAAGTTAATACTGATTAAACAAACATCTATGAAAAAATATCAAATAAAATTATGGAACGGGTTGTTGGCTAAGTAGTTCCTTGGTGCGAGTACGGTTTTGGAAACTTGTATCTGTCATAGGTGGTGGGCGGCCGAGCAGGTATGAGTACGGGTACCCAGTTTGTAATGACCCTTAATTAATTTCGGTTGTCTATACGGGTTTAAATTTGACTATACTTAAGTTATTAATAACACTACAAGAAAACAACATTCAGGCGACTAATTTCAGTCGCTAAAATGAATTTGGCGACTGAAATCAGTCGCCAAGACCCAGTCGCAGTCATTAGTCGCCAAAAAAAACTCGGGCGACTACTTTCAGTCGCCAAATTTGGCGACTGAAAAAAGCGTCGCCAAATTGGCGAAATGGCGACTGAAAGCTGATGTAGTCGCCAATTTGGCGACTGAAATCAGTCGCCAATTTGGCGACTACTACAGCCTTCAGTCGCCAATTTGGCGACTGAAGTAACAGTCGCCAATCAGTCGCCAAAAGGCCTTTTAATTTGCAAAAATACAGGGGGTTTGGCGACTGAAAGTAGTCGCCAAATGAACATTTCAGTCGCCAAAAAACCTGTGATATTGCAAGAAAAATTCTGTTTTCATCCTGTCATTTCGTTACCATACCATACCTGCAAGTATACTAGAAAACAACCATAATTTCACACATTTACAACAACACGATGTGAAACCAACATCCTTATATAGATCAAGAAAATTGTTTCAAGTTTACAAATCTTCTTAAACGTTAACAAACCAAGTTTAAACAAGCACAAGTCACAAGTTTCTAAACTAATATCAGAAGCCAAAGGTCATATTGGGTTCGGCTTGCATATCATCACCTCCATTGCCTTCATCATAATCTCGCCGAAAGTGAGGCGGACCTTGGTTGCAGTTGTCGAACCTGCTTTCCCAAGCCTTAAATTTTTCTTTCATTATCCTTAATTCCTCATCCTTTTCCGCGTTTTTTCTTCTTTCTTCGTTAAGTTGGGCTTGAAGTTTTCCCACGACTCCTGGCTCGTAGGTTTGTTTTGAGCTGGACGACATTCTTCCCCTTGGAGTTTCGTAAAATACGTCCTTAGCCGACCCAATCCCGTAGACTATGTCTAGGAAAGATCGAGATCCTGCGTGATGTGACGGCTCAGCCGCTCCATCTTTCTTTCCTCCTTTTTTATTTTTGGATGCTTGGGCCGACCTAGCCTGAAACTCCGGAGTTTCACGACATTTAAGCATATCTTCATATGCACCACCTACAAGTTAAATAAGTATTATAAAATATGATAAAATGTGTTAAATTATAACTATATACAAATAACAAAAACAATTAAATACCTCTCATATGCTCCGGCTCCTTCTTCCTCTTGACAACCTTATACATGTTTTCTCTTAATCGTCTAGTGCATGTCTCATTGTACCTTTGACGTACAATATACTCTAATCCGGCCGGCCAGTCAAATGTTTTCTACAATTTAAAAGGTAAGTATTAGTAAAATAAATTATTAATTGAAAACTATAATAATATAACAAAATATAAACAAAAATAATATACCCTAAAATTATTGAACCATTCCTCTTTTTGTGTGGAGGTAGCCTTTGTCCAACAAGTAGGAGCACCCCCCGTCATCTTCATCTTTGTACTTTGAGTACAACCTCGTACAACCTTTTGAGACGAAAACCTGAAAAATAAATTATGGAATAGTATGCATTTATGTTAAATAATGTAATATAATTATAAAATAATAAATTAAAGACATTGGTCGTTGTCTTACCAAAAACCCGCAGGATCAAGTATCATCTTCCCTTCCGGGGTGAACTGGATCGTCTCCGATGTCTGATCCGAGGACTCATCGTCATTGGTCGATTCCTCGACCACCGGACTCTGCTGATCCATAACCTCCATCTCCTCCTCGTCGACTGAAGAAGTACTACGGCGTCTGTTTGAACCGCCGCCACGTTGTCTACCTCGACCTCCTGCCATCTACAATTACACAAATATTCAAATTGTTAGAAACGGTTAATAACATAAAAAACAAACATAAGCTGTTAATAACATAAAAAAAACATCAAATAACATAAAAAACTTAATTAAAATATATATAAATATTGCCTCTTCCCTTGGCAAGTTAGCATTTTTATACTTGTCCATTTTTTCATCAATCTCCTCCTTTCTTTGAATGGCAGTAGTCTGCCAAATTTTCATGTCTAGGTCGTTAAAATATAGTTTCGTCACTTTTATGCATCCAATCGCCCACTTCAGTCTGAACAAAACACCACCAATCCTTGTTTATCACCGTTGTAACTTAAGAGTTAAGACGGCTTTCACAATGGATTATAGTATGAGTAGAAATGAAAGAAGGAGATGTGAGATGTCTCAAGTTAAGACGGTCTTAAGCATGACCTAATCAAAAACCACAAGGACTGTCTTATCTTACTATCTGTTCTTCGACAGTTTCCCTACCGTAAATCCGTAACACTAATTGTGCAATTTGTTGAATTTTTCATTTTTAAGTTTCCCCTCAACATTGTTTGAATGGTTTCTGCTCCTCTTTTGAGAAGTATACCTAAGTTAGGTTCTAAAGAGTTTTGTACAGTGACGGACTGACGGATGCATGTTATAGGACCTGGGATATTTGAAAGTCCGCAGTTTTTCCCTGCGCATTTTACCATTTGAAAGAAAATAAAATTACTTTTTACATGACCTTGTACAGTCTTAAACGTCCAGCGGTCCAGGACACAAAATTTTCCGAGTGTGGTATCGATTCTACATTGCTACCTATACTCGGGAATGGAGAATATAAGCTCTTCGAAATAAAAACACAGCTCAATTATCAAACGGATACATCCCGTCTTAACATTATACTCCCTCCATCATACTCCCTTTAATTATAAAATCCTAACATTATACTCCCTCCATCACAATTATTTATTTGCCTTTTGATTAAAACAACCATAAAAAATAATTTAAAGGGCAAACAAATGAATAAGACGGAGAGAGTACTAACTTTCTACCATCAATAATACTCCCATTTATACTAATTTAGTCAATCAACAATCCTAACATCATCAAAAACACCAATACATTGTCAATTACAACATCGATTAACATAATGTTAACAATTTCACAAAACCCCCAATTTATATAAACCCTAACCATCAATCTACACAAACCCTAACTAACTAACCATTAGAACTTTGTAAGGATCACAAACTATACATAAACATCATAATACTAATTACAATCATAAAATAAACAAAAAAAAAAAATTAAGCTAAGGAATTAGATTTAGGAGAGCAAAAGACGCACCTAATTAAGGAAAAGTGAGGGAAATAGAATAAGAGTCGGAGTTTGTTGGTGAGGACGGTGGTGATATCGGTGGTCGGAGATGTGTCGGTCGTCGGAAATAGAATAAAGTAGTCGTCGCCGTGCTCGTCGTCGGTGGTAATGTAGTTTTTTTTTTGTTTGCGAAGGAATTGTGTGCGGTGAAGATAGGACTGATTTGATTTCGTGCTGTATTAAAGATTTTGGCGACTGATATAGGTAGTCGCCAAATTGGCGACTGAAATCGGTCGCCAATTAGGCTTTCAGTCGCCCGAGATTTTTTTAGGTAATTTAGAAGACTGCTTCAGTCGCCAAAATTGGCGACTACTTTTAGTCGCCCGAGTCAAATTTCAGTCGCCAAAGTGGCGACTACTATGATCAGTCGCTTTAGTACGCTTTAGTACAGTCGCCTTAAACCGGATTTATTGTAGTGTAAGGAGATTAGTAGCAATTAATTATTATTAATGAAGGTGGCAACCTGGGCGGACGCATGATTTTCAATTAAAGAGGGCATAATTTTTTTCTCGCGTATATCAAATATAACTTTTCTTCTTGTATACGATCTTGCTACCACTTTTTGTCGTCTCCAACACGCAACATTTTGATCATTTTTTTTGCTTATATAAATTACTTCTTTTTGGTTAAGAGTATACTATTTGAAAGATTTTTTTAAGGGATTTTTTCTACATGTGGTAACCCTATGTTTTTGCGAATTTTATGTGGTGCCTCTTTACTTTTCGAAAAATACGTGATACCCTTAAATTTTATCATTAGCCATCATTGTAACTAGACATGGGGAAAAGGGCGGGTCAACCCGGCCCCCATCAGGCTTAATTTGACCCGGCCCGTGGCCAGACCCGCTCCCCCTTGACCTGGCCCGAGTTTAGTTTTGACAGCCCGGCCCGCCCTAGCCCGTCCCTTTTAGAAAAAAACATTACAGGCCCGCTAGCCCGGTCCGTCTCGGGCCTGGGTCACTTCCCTAGCCATCCGGACCTGGGTCACTCCCATAGCAGCTTGGCTAAGCCCGCCCTCCCACACTGGCCTGGCCTAGGTCAATCCAGGTGAGCCCGGCCCGGACCAAACCCAACCCGACTACATGACTAATTGTAACCCTAAACTTTTATTCCGTCAATATTTGTGTTAGTGCGCCGTTAAGTAATGTCCTAAACTCTTATTAATCCCTTTTTTCCTAACAATAACAATTAATTATCAACCACCTAACCTCTTTTTCATCGCATCACCACACGATGTTGCACCCTCGTTACACCATTACCCATGATGTCGCACCACCATCTCACTTGTGTTACACCGTCACCAACTTTTGACTGGCCCTTGTCGTACCACTATCCTTGCCAATAACCAACTCTAATTTGAGCCACTCCCAATCCCCATCATATCCCCTTTAGTTATGAGTTTCCTAGATGTACACAATACTGAAAAGAAAGAGCACAAAGTGGGGGCGGTAAGTAGTAAAAACGGAAGAAAATTGGATGTCGGTGGGGGTTATGGTGGTTATGGGTGGGATTAATTATGGTGTTTGATGTGAAAGATGTGGACATAATGGTAAGTTAGTTCGAGCAAGTTCAATGGTTTGAAACTTTGAATTAGGGACTTGCTTGCAATTTAAAGAAATTCCAAGATGGTGGCTAAACCATTGGACAAGTCAATGTAGGATAGCAGGATAGCTTAACCAAACAACTAGCTTCATTAAGCTATTAGCTTAAATGGTCCTACCACAAAAATACAACCAATAGAAATTAGTTTTATTTATTAACATATGGATCAAGCTAGTAAAAATTTAAGTTAAACCATTGGAATGAATAAGTAGCTAAAAAATAAACTAGTTTAGAATGTGATGTGACAATGGTAAGCTAGTTGAAACTAGCTTACCGTTGGACTTACTCTTATAAGATATCATTTTTAGAGGTTAATTATGTGATTAAATTTCAGGGAAAAAATGTTAATATGTAGCCATGTCATCAATTAACGAAAAAAATTGATGGAATAGAAGTTCAAGGTTACAGTGATGGTTATTGATAAAAGTTAAAGGTACCACATATGTTTCGAAAAGTAAAGGGATATTATGTAAAAATCTCAAAAAATACAGGGATACCATGTATTAGAAATTCCTTTTTTTTTTAATTATCAATGCTAATATAGGCATTTGAGGGAAACATATTTATCATACACAAATTCTTATTTCAGACGGACCATTTCCGTCTGAAAAATAAGACGGGATTATGTTGTCACTTTTTGATATAATGAAACCACAGCTTATACCAACTTATTTTCAATAGTAGTTACATCTAACTGTAAAGTGGTTACAAAATTCCGTCTTATTGCTTCAGACCAAAATGGTCCGTCTGAAACAAAATCAACTGATCATATATATGTCAATAATTTGGATAGAATTTGATGTCAAGTGATTATCTAATTGAGTGTTAAATAGGGAAAAGTAATAGAGTATGTAAAAAGAATGCACAAGATTTGAACCTGCTAGGCAGGCCGATAAGACATTGTATCTACCATTGCTCTAGCATCAATTATTTGTGAATATTTGGCATGAAAATTTATTTTGATCTTTTCCCAGGGGTAGGCAGGTGCGTGCCTACCCAAGCCTACCCCCGATCCGCTATTGGATGGTAGTGGAAGAAGATAAGTGGTCGAACCCAGATCAATAAGAAGATTGGTAGTAATGAAGATGGTTTTTTGTGACCTTATCAATAGGTAGTCGGTTACCTAATACATTGTGAGAAAAATGAGGGCGTAATTCATATTTTAAGTTTATGTATAGTATATGGATTAATATGATAAGGGGAGACATAATTTGGATTATTCCATGAAATAATTCTTAATAGTATTGTATTGTGTATATGTTATCCCTAAACAATAATAATGGAGATAATTCAATATCACTTGAGGACGTGATCTCACTTTTCTTAATTAAAATTTCACCCTCTAAATGCCATATTCTCTCTTCACACTTGTCTCCTAAAGCCGACATATAAGTGTAAATCTTCTCCTCTTTTATCGATGAACTCTTATACCATGTTAAATCATATAAACGGGCATATGTCACACCCAACGGAGGAGAGAGATTCCGTTTCATAAACAAATGAGGTTCGATTCTAAGCCAATTGACAATATAAGAAATAGCCCCTTAACTTATAATTCGTATAAAGGGATAAACTCCACTCTCTTTTATTCACGGGCGACACTCATATATAGCCACATAGGTATTCATATTAGTTTCTTCATCCTCATAAATATAAGAAACAAGGCAATTCTCAGACGATCATTTTTCGTCTGAAATTTCAGATGAGTTTTGTAACCACTTTATGGTGAAATGTAACCACAATAGTATAGTAAGTGTTACATTTTATGATAATTTGTTTTGAAAAAATGGTCATATTTAACTATAAAATGATTACAAACTCTCGTCTGACAATTTAAGATTGAGAATAAACCGTCATGAAAAAAAAAAAAAAAAAAAAAGACATTTTCAAAAGAAAGATTGTATGCATCACGTTAGTAGACTTGACCAAGTAAATCACACTAGAAGGCTTTACAATAAATCAGTCGGTCAATAATAAGAAATTAAGAATGCGTAAAGCACACAACACCACCACCCCCTACATAAAATTGAGATCAAAATAAAATGATGATGGTGATATTTCCAAAGCAACAACAAGAACACTCTCATTTCATTTTTAGAAACAAACACCAAAAGGAACCCACATGGTTTCCTCATAAAATCCAGGTAGACAAAGCATACACTGTACCCTAACCAATAATTCTTCTATAAAACCGTTTTATAATATACAGAGTAACACGATCATTTCCTTGTTTTAATACCCATCTCTTATTATTTAAAATTACTTCCGTATCAAAACCGTCTTATTATGTCCGTCTTAAGTGAGAAGTTGCCTTATCGTTATACGTATGGTGACCGTCTTACAGTGTAAAACCGTCTTATTCCGTAATTTGTGGTACCACAAGAGTACAGTGACCCACACCCACCTCCCCACATTTGACACTGTACCCAATACTCTATTCCTTCTTCACTCCATTGCTTAGGCCTGCCACTCCTCTTCTCAAAAAGCTATCCCTGTAATCATAACAAAAGACAACACCTTTCTTCATTTTTTAACTTCATTCTTCCTTCATTTACAAAACCCACTTCACCTCCTTCCTTCTCTCTCTAAACCCCTTCTCATTCTCTCTCTACAACTAAAAAAACAAAACATGGTTGTTGTTGGTTTTACTAAGGTTATTTTATTAGTGGGATTATGGTTGTTTGTTGTTAATGTAGTTAATGTAGTATGTGTAAGTAGTAGTAGTGTAAGTGATAAAATTACCGTTTTACCAGGTCAACCACAAGTTGGGTTTCAGCAGTTTGCTGGTTATGTTACTGTGGATTATAACAAGCATAAGTCTCTCTTTTACTACTTTGTTGAAGCTGAAGTTGATCCTCTTACTAAACCCTTGGTTCTTTGGTTAAATGGAGGTTTGAAAATTATCCAATTTTCCCTTTTATGTTTTTTAATTTAACGTTCGGTTAGTCTTGCTTAAGACCGTCTTATTCAACGTAGTCATTATATATATAGTTAAATGAGCAACATGACATAAAAAAGACTGTCTCAAGGTTGACATGTTTCAACTGTCATTTAGAGTTATAATGTAGTCTTGCATAAAATTTAAAAGTTAGTCGATTAGCTTAGTCGTTAAAGTCATGAGCCGTGACTCTAACCTAGGTTCAAACCCCGTCAGCAACAAAATTACCTTTATGGCTCCCTTTACACTAAAAAAAAATAATTAGAAGTTGTCATTATGGGTAACTATCCAAGCATTATAATGGCACAAATTCTCTTGTGCAACTGTCTCACTTTCGACCTGTAGAAAAGTGGATACTATTAACCAAAAAGTGGTCATATTTCGCAAAAAAAAAAAATGGGATACAACCGTCTTACAGGATAACTAGTGTTATAATTAATAGAATATAACTATAATATATGGGCCTCAACCATCACCTTAAGGTTTTGGTTGAGATGGTTCATCTATCATGGTATCAGAGACAGAGTGACCGAAGGTCACGTGTTCAAACCCTGACAGCCTCCAATATCTCGAAAATCACCAAGTGGAAAACCCGCACATGGTATGGGTGCTTGTGCACTAACCAACCACTCTTCAAGCTTTATATAACTATAATATATGGGCCTCAACCATAACTATTATGAGTAATTTTGGAATTTGGGAATTTCAACTAATTAATTAATATTGTTTTTGTTGTTTTGGTTGTTTGGACATAGAAAGGTCTATGAAGAAAGCTGAAATTCAGAAAAATATTCCTTTTTGTGCAAATGTCATTATAAAGATTAAATATTTTAATTATTTTTGTGAGTAGGTCCTGGTTGTTCTTCCCTTGGGGTTGGTGCATTTTCTGAGAATGGACCATTCAGGCCAAAAAGAAATGGGCTGGTGAAAAATGAGTATAGTTGGAACAAAGGTAAAAAGTTACTTAAAAATGCATTCTTCTTTTTGGTTTTACTTATTATATTAATGTGAAATCAATTATTACAGTAATAAGTTAATAACTAACCTTTTCTTGATATAATTTTGTTATTTCAGAAGCAAATATGTTGTATTTGGAGACTCCTGTGGGAGTTGGGTACTCTTATTCTGCTGATATAACTGGCTATGAATCAGTCAGTGATGCTGTTACAGGTAATTATATACTTTAATCTGTATAGCCTATGTTACACCTGACTCCGCGGCAAGTGTCGGGCATGACACGGTGTTGAACACGATTATTTCTTAGACAGTTTTAATTTTTTGGACTAAATTGAAGTGTCGACGACCAAAGTGAAGTGTCGGAGTAACATAGGTTATATTAGGAGCGTAGAGTGAGATTATGATAATTCATAATGTTCTAAGTTGTGTATGGTATTTTGGGTGTGTAGCCAGGGACAACCTGATATTTTTACAAAGGTGGTTTAACAAGTTTCCGCAGTATAAACACAGGGATTTCTTCATAACTGGGGAAAGTTATGCAGGTAATGTAATGTTTAGTAGGTGCATTACTAAACTGATCTCGTTCATGTAAAAGTATATATACTCACTCCGTCCTGTTCATTTTGTTGACCTTTTTTATTCTTTTGAGATGTATTTTAATCAAAGGTAACAAATTATTGGGACGGAGGGAGTACATGTAAATATAGGATATTCATCTCCCTAATTATCAATTCTTATAAATTTTCAGGCCATTATATTCCTCAACTTGCAAAACTCATAGTGGAATTTAATAAAAAGGAGAAGTTGTTCAACCTGAAAGGGATTGCTGTAAGTATTACTAGGAAATTATGTTTCAAAAGCTACTGTATAGTGTAGATCATTCATTCACCAAGATATTGAGTAGACTTCTTTAAGCTGAACTTGGATTTTGTAGGTGATAAATAGCATGTGTCAAACGCAGTCATGTATTGTTAAACTTCTAGTCGGTAAGAGTTTGGGTTCGTGGTTATAGGTCAACCTGGTAATTATGCGGTTGTTTCGGGTCGTAGCTACGTCATTGTTTCAATGTAGTCATTTTGGATCGAGCCATTTCCAAGTTTGCTGCTTGGCTCACTTCATGTCGAGATTACTTTGGGCTCTTTTTGAGTTGGGTTAGTGCGAAGTTAAATCTCATGTTAGTATGTGTATTACAGTTGGTGTAGTGCTACAAAGTAATTGATGAGGGTTTAATGTATGACAGCTAGGGAATCCAGTATTGGAATACGCTACAGATTTTAACTCGAGGGCGGAGTACTTCTGGTCTCATGGATTGATATCAGATTCAACGTACAACATATTCACCAAGGCCTGCAATTATTCACGATATGTGACAGAGTATTACAGTGGGTCTGTATCACCTACATGCTCCAAAGTTATGAGGCAAGTTGGGACTGAAACAAGCAGGTTTGTAGACAAATATGATGTCACTCTCGACGTTTGTATATCTTCAGTGCTATCTCAATCGAAGATTATTAGCCCTCAGGAGGTAACATTTTCTATCATAAAATCAGTTTCATATGTGCTTCCCTGAGTATTTATATAATGACTAACGAGCTTACTACAAATTGCAGCAAACTGGTGCGAGTGTTGACGTATGTATAGAAGATGAGACCGTAAACTACCTGAATCGACCAGATGTGAAGAAGGCCCTCCATGCTCGTCTTGTAAATGTTCGGCGATGGGAAGTTTGCAGCAAGTAATATTTCTTAATCTCTACTCTTACCATGTTCAAGGCATTGATGGGTGAACTGCTATGCAAAATAGTTACGATACTGATATTGTATCATCTTGTGTCGACAGTATCCTGGACTATAAACTTCTTGATGTGCAGATACCCACAATCACCATAGTGGGTTCACTTGTGAAGAGCGGAATCCCCGTCTTGGTGTACAGGTAAAGACACAAGCTTTCTTAGGCTAACAGTTGTTTCTTATTAAAATTGTAAATGCATACTGACTGTCTTGGTTGATTCGAAACAGTGGGGATCAAGATTCAGTCATTCCACTGACTGGAAGTCGCACTCTCGTGAATCGACTAGCTCAAGAGCTTAAACTCAACACTACCGTTCCATACAGAGTTTGGTTTGCTGGCCAACAGGTAAACAACCAAAGTCTTAGATGAATCTTTGATCACTTTATTAATTTAGTATCCTAAATTTGTGATTGTGTAATCCGAAATTTATTTTTAACGGAAGCCTATTAAGACTCGTATTTTTCAGCTTAGCATATGATGTCCCTAAATTTTCTAGTTTCGTATATTATAATCTGAAGCAGCGGTAATGTGTTGATGTAATGTGGTGACATGACAGGTTGGTGGATGGACGGAAGCATATGGCGATATCTTGTCATTCGCGACCATAAGAGGGGCATCACACGAAGCTCCCTTCTCACAACCAGAGCGGTCGCTCGTGTTATTCAAGTCCTTCTTGGAAAGCAGACCTCTTCCCGAGATGCTTTGACAATTGTCGCAAACTTCTCAAACATGCAAAAACAAATAGTAAATGCATTTCATTCAATTTAAAAAGATTAGGGTCGTATTCGGAGTTGACAATGTAAAATGTAAAGGGGTGGTTGGGGTAGTTCATTGTTGATGTTGTGTGTTAGGTTGGAGGGAACATCAAAGATGAAAGGGCTTTTTTCAAAAAAAGCAACAAGAAAGGTTGTTTTGGAATTTGTTGTTTGAGAGGAATTTGTGTTAGGTGCTCATCAAAGGCGTGCATCTATTGTCTTGTGTTTTAAAAAGTTTTGTACAAAAGGAATCCTAGAGAAAGGAGAATAATAAACGAGAGTGTATTTTGACGTAAAAGTTTGGGATTCTCTTGTGTGTTGTGTCATGCGTCTCCACATTTCGTTCTATATTCCTTCCAAGGTAAAAAAGTAATGGAATATTTCATGGTACCGGTCGGACGTTTTTATCGACAAATCTTGCATCTGAACGTCACAAGCTTGTGATTTTTTTCACAAGCCTCTTTATTGTTTACAATAATTTGTTGCTCCTTATTAGGAATTTATGCCTTGAATTTGTGTCAAAGACGGATTAAGTTAAGATAAGAAGAAAATAGGAAATTTGGTAATTGTCTTTGTTTAGTTAATTTCCTAATTGTCTTTGTTTCCTATTAGTGTTGGTTTAAGAAATTATTATTAATAATTTCCTAATTGTCTTTGTTTCCTAAATTCGTCTAGGTCTCTTATTAAGGGTGAAATAAATCTATATAAAGACCCTTGTATTAGTCTAGAATATTGAAGAAGGAGGTGGAGATAATATTGGTGAGCACAATCTTATGAGAGTCGATTTGTGAGGTTCCCTTTGGGAGGAAGCTTCAGTTTGTTCCGGGCTCAAGTAGATTGACGTTCTTCTAAATTTTGGAGATAGAAGGAGTTTGTTCGGATCTTGCTAGCCTCAAGATCGTTTGTCCTTTATCTCGTCTGGGTAGTCTCTTTGAGTTTACTATATTTGCTGGTAGAATTGGGTACACTTTTGGCTCTTAGTAGCGCGTGTGTACCAGTCTACTATTGTACTATTATCTCCACAATAGTAAAATTTGCTCTCCTTCCGGGTGGACGTAGCCTTTACTAGTGAACCACGTATATCTGTGTGTCATCTTTATTTGTTATTCGCTATATTTTGTTCTTATCACCTAATCAACTAACCGTCGGGTAACGGGACGCCTCCGTTACAACAATTGGTATCAGAGCCCAAGGTTCAAACTTGGGTCTCTTCTGCTTCCGCATTGTCTTTTGGGCGTTAATTTGGGTTTGTTGAATTATGGGTGAAAAGATGTTGGAAGCGAATATTTTGAAAGTTGACATGCTTTTAGGTTTGGTGAGTTTGTGTAAGGATGGTAGTGTTGGCAGTAAGGTGGAGTTTCCTCTTGCACTGGTCAAGCTAATGGATCTTTCAAGACAAGCTACCAACATCTGTTTTGCGTCTCAGTGAGGCGATTTAGGTTCCAGGTGGAGCTTTTGTGACTCTTGAAAGAGAGTCGTTTGGATCTCGAAAGGGGTCATCTGAAACTTCGACGGGAGTTTGTTCTTTGGAGCTTTTGGGTTGGACTTGTTAGTCTAACTATTTGTACCTTTGATGGAGGTAATTTGTGCTCGCTTAGAATGTTGTTTTGGTTTCGACTTGAGTTTTGTTGCCTTGGTGTAGGCATATTTGTGGTGGTCATGACACCTAGTATACTCAAATGAAACATCCGTTTTGTTCGTGGCGTTGGTGTCCTTTTGGGCAGTTTGGTACGACGGTACATTTGGCCATGATACTTTGAAGGAGTTTTGTTTTGGAATCTTGTGTGTGTTGTTTTGGTACACCGTTCCATCATTAGTGACATTTGGTATCTCATATATTTGTGTTGGCGTTTGGTAGCTTTTGTCCTATTCGGAGTGTTGCTAGGTTTGGCCTTCCTGTTGGTATGATGATATGTTGGGTACTTAGTACATTCGGTAGTCACAGCTTGCTACATTTGGTACTTCGTATATTTGGTCACGTTTGTTGCACACTTGGTTCGTTTGTCCATTTGGTGGGTTGTGTTCAAGTCAGAGTGGAGACTACTGGGACAAGTAGTGACTTGAGATTCGATCCTGTTGAAGCTGATTTTGGTTCTTTTCGGTTTGGTTCGTTTTTGGGTAATTCAAGTCAAGGTGGAGATTGTTAGGAATTTATGCCTTGAGTTTGTGTCAAAGACGGATTAAGTTAAGATAAGAAGAAAATAGGAAATTTGGTAATTGTCTTTGTTTAGGAAATTATTAATTAATTTCTTAATTGTCTTTGTTTCCTATTAGTGTTGGTTTAGGAAATTATTATTAATAATTTCCTAATTGTCTTTGTTTCCTAAATTCGTCTAGGTCTCTTATTAAGGGTGAAATAAATCTATATAAAGACCCTTGTATTAGTCTAGAATATTTGTTGGGTTCATATTGATGATGACATGCCAATTTAACATGTTTATCAAGTGACTATTTCTTAGGTTCCAATGTCTCTCTGTAACAATAAATTCGTGTAGATCTGCAAATATGTAGAGAAAACACAAAATAATGCAACAAAGTAAATTTTTATTAATTTAAATGATTTCGGGTACAAACTACTAGTTATTCTACTGATTCGATTTCCGCGATTTGGATGAATAGACAGATTAAAGGAGGGTCTTGATTTGAAGACTTCGTTCTCCTTCCTTTGATTTGATTTCTCCTCTTCAAATGACTTGCAATGGATGCTTGACGTCAGATTGTAGAGTAGTCTTTCTCTAAATATTTCTCTTGGAAAATGTTTTTGTAGAGAGGTTTTTGTTCTAGAGAGGTTTTGTTTCTCTAGTGTAGTTTTTGTGTTTGTGTGGTGGTTCTTTTTTTGTGATTCTTTGTGATTAGTCTCAAAATGAGCCCTAATGATGGTATTTATAAGAAATGAGAGGCTTGGCTTCTCAACTCAATGGACTTGGTAGTCTTTTCGGCCCATGTGAGCATATTTGACCCATCTAGGCGAGATTGGCCCGTCTTAGTGAATTTGACCCATTTGAAGGGTTTTGTCACTTTAATAAGCGAGCCGGATTAAAAATAACTAAAAATGGACTAAATTAATATAATTTCGTCCAAATCAATTATTTTAGTTTATTTTTCTTTGACGGGTCAACATTTTGACTTTTGACTTCCGACGTGGCAGTTAGACAAATTTTACGTGTCTACAAATTGCCCCCTCGAGATTCGGTCATGTACACGTCTTGAGTGTTTAAGCACGACCGAGTCTCGACTCATCGAGTTTTATTACTAAACTCCTTCCGAACTTAATCTTTTGTCTGTTTCTCGACTTTGGTTGACCCAATTTGGTTAAAAGAGTCCAACAAATTGCAATGTTTATCCCCTTTGATTATGTCCACCGAAATTCAAGCTTGTAGTTGACAAAATTAGGTGATTTCAACTTTTGACTTTGGATTCAGCATAAACCCTAGGTGTTATATATACGGGCTTCATGTATTGCTTTCTTTGCTACCCACATTAGTATGAAGGGAATTTTCTTAGCCGAAAGCACACAGAGATGAAGCCACCCTAGCGATAGCACGTGAAGCCACCATGTGAGCTCTTAAGTTCAAATGCTTGACGATCGCACCGAAGTTAAAATTCTCAGATGCCAATCGAAAGGTGAAGCAGACGAGTCTTGACGCCTTCGATTGGTCACCTTGTAGCGAAGAATCCAGACTGCGGCCGATTATGCTAACTTGTCTTTGTATTTTTTTTTTTGATATGTGCAGGTACTCCATAACATCATGGAGCCAGGAGCCACTTTCTGGCTCGCCGTGGAACCGTGATGCGCAACGAGACGGGGTATACCTTACGTAGCAGACGTGGAACCACGATGCCATGACGACTTTTACGGACACCGTCGACTCACCGTAAAAGTGTCATTACTTGGTTCGCTGCAGTCCAGATTGGCGCCTCCCTTTGACTATCACTAAGCAAGGACGACACTGTATACGGCCAGGCCACGCAAAAGTCATCTATTTCATCGGTGTTGGCTTCGTTTCAAGCTTGACTGCGACGCCTCTGTTTCAGAGCAAGCCTCGCTCATGATCCGCTTACATGGAGACTTTTCATTTTGTTTGTTTGTTTTTGCAGACTTGTGGGACTTTGGCGTAGTGGAGCCATTTGAATCACCTGAGATGAAGCCACCAGATTGACGAGTTGGACAAGTTGGAGTCATCACGTCCCGGTGTTGCTCGATCAAGACGAGACCGTTAACTGGAGCAACCATGCCTTGCTTACAATAACGGAAGTCGCCATTTTACTTGAGACGAATCCGCCTTTGCCTCATGGAGATGATGTAATTGTCCGATTCAACACTTAGAATGAAGCAACTGTGTCCCTCATTATCGCAACACGATCCACGACAAAGTTGGCTTGGTCATTTTCGCCTCAAAAGATCAGACTCATCGGGGGTTCCTTGATACGACGGAGCTCGTGGGGACTTTTACCCACCGCTTTACTCAGTACTTTATCATACTTCTAATGGTAGTTCATTTAAACCGACAGCACCGTCTGATCACCACCTGATAAGGACGACATTGTTTCCGGCTTGACCACGCGAAAACCATCCTTGTCTTCGATGTCGACTCCATTTTAAACCTGACCATTAGACATTGTTTCAGTACAAGCTTTGGTCGTGATCAACCCACATGAATTTGCTCCTTTTTTTTTTTGCAGGAACTTTGGCGTCATGGAGTCGGGATTCACAGCCAAACGAAACCATCATAAATAGAAGACATGGAAGCATGATGCCATGGCAACTTTTACGGACACCGTCGACTCACCGTAAAAGTGTCATTGCTTGGTTCATTGGCGTAGCCGACTCCAGTAGTGGTGGCGTGTTTAACTGGTGTATGTTCATGAAATACCAGTACCTTGTTGATGCCTTGCTCATTGTGCCACTAGTGTTTTGCTTACAAGTTCGTCTTTAACAAAGACCAATAACGGATTTGTCATGTGAAACTTGTCACCATTGACTGGATGATGGACTGATCATTGTGGAACTTATGGCATTAGTGTAAAACATTTTTTTTTTCTTTGAAATGAGGAATGTTGAGATTATTATTTCCACATCTCAATTTTTTTGGTTTTAAATTTTGTTCATTCTTTTCTCTGTTTTTTTTTTTGCGTAGATTAGAAATGAATTTAATTTGATGAGTTTTTTTTTGTTTGGCAAGGATTGTGAATTCTTTGCTTTTTTTTTTGGAAAATCGGAGACAATTTTTTTTTTCCTAGTTTGACGAAACCCTTGTCACGGAAATGCTTTCTTCAAGTAATCGTCAGCAAAATCGGTGCTCGGAAGCTGTCTCTGCCTCCTTTGCCTATTTGTTTTTATGAAGCCTTTGGGTTCTTTAAGCTTTCACCAATCTTCATGATTCGACTTTACGACAAGTCTCGGTGCTTGGAAGCTTTCTCCGAAACTAAGTGTCCATGGTTATTTAATGAAACTTATATAAGGTGCTTGTGAGCTTTCTCCATTTTTTTTTTCATCATTTGAGTTGACGACATAGTCCTAGTGCTTGGAAGCTTCATCCGAATATGCACGTCTTGATTATCGTACAACATTTATGGTGCTTGAGAGCTTTCTCCATTTTTCATCATTTCGCTTTGATGATAGTCTCCGTGCTTGAAAGCTTTCTCGGAAACCTAGCCAAATGTGGATAAAAATTCCGGCGACGACATGGTGCTTAAAAGCTTTCTCCAAGTCTTCATCGTGTTGACTTGGCAATAGAGTCTCATTGCTTGGAAGCTTTCTCCAACACATCGCCGGATTCGCCGTACTAGCTTTTTGAAGCGGCGTCTTGGTGCTTGAAGCTTTCTTGGAGCCTCTTTTCTTTTTTTTTTTTTCTTTTTTTTAACCTCAAAATTGCAAATCATGAAGGAATGATCTGACAATTTATTTGACGTCTAAATAATGCCCCCCAGGATACGAGCATTGAGTTTTTTTATTACTTAGATGTGTGACTCAGCTGCGTATGTACTCGTAAAAATAAGAAATCGTTTTACGAGATCAAGCCAACGTAGTTCATACGAAACAAAATTGGTTTGTTTGGGGGGTTTGGCCGTACCTAAGTAAAAGGGTTTTACTTAAATTGCCTACGTACCCGCGAAATGCTAACATTTCACAGGATCAAGCCAACGTAGTTCATCCAAAGAAATTTGGGTTTGGATTTGGATTTGGATTTTTTTTTTGTGAGGGGAGTTTTTTTTTTTTTTTTTGTGTGTGGGATTTTTTTTGTGTGGGGGAGTTTTTTTTTTTTTTTGTGTGCGGGAATTTTTTTTTTTTTTTTTTTTTTTTTGAATTCCCTTATTTTTTGGGTGCAGTTTAGGCTCGTGCTTAGGAGCTTGGACTTGCCGTTTAGACTCTTGCTTAGGAGTTTGGAGTTGCAGTTTTCCCTCTTGCTTAGGAGTGTTCTTTGCCCCCAATATTTGACGAAGGCCTTGTTTTTTTTTTTTTTACTGGAGAATTGACCCTGACCTTGACGGTGGCCATAGCTTATTGGGAATCCTCCATTTTTTTTTTTTTAGTTTTAGTGGCGGAATAGTTGTCCCCCATGACTTGCGATGGTGATCTCCATGTCATGAGCCCGAGTCGCCAGTTCTTGAAATGTCCTCGGCTTAATTCCTTGAAGAATATAAACCAAGTCCAAGTTCATGCCTTGGACGCACATCTCCACAGCTGAAATCTCGCTGAGACGATCCTTGCACTCCAGGCTTAACGCGCGCCACCTATTGATGTAGTCGATGACGGGTTCATCCTTCCATTGTTTTGTGTTGGTGAGCTCCGTCATGCTTACAATACGCCTGGTATTGTAGAATCGATTGAGGAATTCCTTCTCCATTTGATCCCAACTGTCGATTGACTCGACGCTTAGATCCGTATACCAGTCAAAAGCAATGCCTTTCAACGAACGGACGAATTGCTTGACTAAGAGATCTCCCCCAGAACCCGCAGTGTTACAAGTTTCAATGAAATGAGCAACATGTTGCTTGGGGTTGCCCTTTCCGTCAAACTGCTGAAACTTCGGTGGTTGATAGCCGGTGGGCATTCTCATGTAGTCGATCCTTTTGCTATAAGGCTTGATATAACGATGATTTCCCGAATTAAAGCTCCCGCCGAATTGACTTTTGAAAGCTTTCGAGATCATTTCCTGGATGTCTTCAGCGGTAACTGATTTGTTTGGCTTCCCACTATCATCGCCGATATCACTACCGTGGTCACTTTTGTCACTGAGATATGACGACGTAGGCCGTTTTCCCAAATTTTTCGTCAAGGTAGCAATCTGTTTGGTCTTTTCCTCGTTATCCTTCATGAGTGCGTCAAGAAGGGTTTTCATTTTGTTGAGTTGTTCTTCCACAGTGTCGGTCTCAATGACCATGACAGGCGCCACCATGGAATATGACCGCTGGCTTGTCGTCTCCTGATTAGTCCTTTGTGGTGAAAACGGAGACGATCCAACGCTACTTTGGCAATCTTCCACGGTGAGTGGTCCGAGCAACGGACTAGCGTGAACATTCTTTTTCTCCGAAGAGTCGTGCGCCTTCTCCCGAGATGATGTTGATGAGGAGAACTTAGGCTCGTCGACTTGGACGTGGGAAAAGGAACCGAACATTGGATATCCATATGGCCTAGAGTCGCCGGCACCATATGATTTCTTGAGAGTAGCGACGGAAGTGCTAGATTTGCGACTATTGCGAGGTCTCGTAGGCACAGACGCAGAACGGAGTCTCGCCGCGGCATTGCGAATGAGGGTAGATCTGGTCCTACTCCTTGTGGAAACACCGATGCTTTGTTCATCAAAAGATGCACCAAGGCGAGTTGAACTTTCGTCATCAGATTTGGATGTCATCCTCTTCGACATGGTGGAGATCTTCTTGGAGGCCATCGGAAAGAATGATTTGAAACTTGATTATGCGGAAAAAGAGATGAGTAGTAGAGATGTCCCACCGGGCGTGCCAAATTTGTAACAATAAATTCGTGTAGATCTGCAAATAAGTAGAGAAAACACAAAATAATGCAACAAAGTAAATTTTTATTAATTTAAATGATTTCGGGTACAAACTACTAGTTATTCTACTGATTCGATTTCCGCGATTTGGATGAATAGACGGATTAAAGGAGGGTCTTGATTTGAAGACTTCGTTCTCCTTCCTTTGATTTGATTTCTCCTCTTCAAATGACTTGCAATGGATGCTTGACGTCAGATTGTAGAGTAGTCTTTCTCTAAATATTTCTCTTGGAAGAGGTTTTTGTAGAGAGGTTTTTGTTCTAGAGAGGTTTTGTTTCTCTAGTATAGTTTTTGTGTTTGTGTGGTGGTTCCTTTTTTGTGATTCGTTTGTGATTCCTCTCAAAATGAGAGCTAAGTGGGGTATTTATAATAAATGAGAGGCTTGGCTTCTCCACTTAATGGACTTGGTAGTCTTTTCGGCCCATGTGAGCATATTTGACCCATCTAGGCGAGATTGACCCGTCTTAGTGAATTTGACCCATTTGGAGGGTTTTGTCACTTTAATAAGCGAGCCGGATTAAAAATAACTAAAATGGACTAAATTAATATAATTTCGTCCAAATCAATTATTTTAGTTTATTTTTCTTTGACGGGTCAACATTTTGACTTTTGACTTCCGACGTGGCACTTAGACAAATTTTACGTGTCTACACTCTCCATTTGCAATGTTGATCAAGAAAGAAGTCAAAGATCAAGTCAAGAACTCTTCATAGTTGTTGTTGTCTTAGGATGTGAGTACATTTGTAAAAGTAATAGAATACATCGTTTGGCAATAGTTTGCGGCAACAGTGAGCATGACTGTTGCCTCAATGTCTGGATTATAACAGTAGTACTTATGTGAACTGATCACAGTAAGTGCAACTGTTGCTTTTGTCTGCAACTCTTGAATCGAAATCATTTTTCCTTTTAAATGTTATTTTCTTCGAAAATGTGTTTCATAAACAAATCTGAGTTGACAAGTGTTTTATCAAATTATTTGAAGGATGTTTTACTTTTTAGAATTAGGCAAAGAAATGTTTTTTTTTGAAAAAGCTAACTTGGTTGATATCCTCCATGTTTTAACCAAAGGTCAAAGATAGTTTTATAGACTTTAAGTACTATCACTCAACATTTCCATCATTGTCTTTGTTAGCCTTATTTCCTATATAAAACATCATTTTCAACCCACTTACTTATTTTTGACATCTACAAGTTAGGTTGATTGACTATTCCAAAGATAATAATTTTAAAACACTTCAAGCATCCTCCTTATCTCTATAAATAGAGGACAATAAATGTTCAGATTTCCCAAGACTTTCCAAAGCATCATCTTTCAATTGCAAATTGTTCTAAGTGTTTTTCAAAACCTTTTTCTTTGCAAAAGTTTTTAAAGTCTTCAATAGTTACAGTCCAGACAACTGTTGCCACTTTAATGTATTCTTGTTACTTGAATTGTTAGATCTTATAAATTGTCCTCTTCAGTTCTTTTTGAGAACAAGTCCAAGGAACAAAGATCCTGTAACTTTTTCAGTACAAGAGTCGAGTTCTTGGACAAGTGTGTCCTTGAACTCTTTCGCAACCGGAGTAGGTTGTTGGCCATTTTATTGTAGGGGTTTTTAAGTTGTCGGAGTAGATTTCTTATTAACAAAGCAATATAACGAAGATTGGACGTAGGCCCTTAGAGTGAAGGCCGAACCAATTCAAAATCGTGTGTTGATCTTTTCTTTTATTATTTCCGCTGCACTTTTTATTTACGTACTTTGATTAAGCATAGCAACAGTCTTCAATGCTGTCAGCTACAGCTTCGAATTTATCTGAAAGGAACTGGTAACGGTTCAACTAACTGTTACCACGATCAGAACATTTTGTTACACTTCCGCTCAACTTACTTTAATTCATAAAGACTTAGTTGAAAATTTTAAAAGGTACCTAATTCACCCCCTCCCCCTCTTAGGTACTAGGAATCCATACTCTTCAATATTGAAGAAGGAGGTGGAGATAATATTGGTGAGCACAATCTTATGAGAGTCGATTTGTGAGGTTCCCTTTGGGAGGAAGCTTCAGTTTGTTCCGGGCTCAAGTAGATTGGCGTTATTCTGAATTTTGGAGATAGAAGGAGTTTGTTCGGATCTTGCTAGCCTCAAGATCGTTTGTCCTTTATCTCGTCTGGGTAGTCTCTTTGAGTTTACTATATTTGTTGGTAGAATTGGGTACACTTTTGGCTCTTAATAGCGCGTGTGTACTAGTAAACTATTGTAATATTATCTCCACAATAGTAAAATTTGCTCTCCTTCCGGGTGGACGTAGCCAGTTATTTTACTGGTGAACCACGTATATCTGTATGTCATCTTTATTTGTTATTCGCTATATTTTGTTCTTATCACCTAATCAACTAACCGTCGGGTAACGGGACGCCTCCGTTACAACACTCGTTTTTATTGTATACAATAGTTTCAAATCTTTATAATGCTCTTGTAAGACTGTGAACATTGAACTTTTGTTTAATTTTAAATGTATGCGTTGATATAAATATCATTTACGTATACTCTCATTAGAAAGCCTGTTTGGATAAGATAGGGGAGTAATTAACGGGGAGACAATAATTGACAAAGCCATGGCCGAAGTAAGTTTAGCGAAACATAAACTATCTCTGATAAACTTTGCAAAAGTATTAGAAAACCTAGAGCAGAGGGACCTGGGACGAAACCAGCCTCAACTTTATCTTACTCCAAATCTACGAGTCTCCAAATTTGTCTCCACAATTCCAACTTCTTTCTTCACGTCATCGATTAACACAATACGATAGGCAAATATTATACACCAGAAAAAATGTTGTCAACTCATCCAAAACTATAACAAAGAGCTAAGAGCAAAAACGACATCCCTATCACATGCCTTTTCTACATCAATAAAAAATATTAGGCAAGTCGTCTTATTTCAACGGGATTCTAACAAATGTCGATAATATAAATTGCTTTTATAGTCGATCTCTCGGTCATAAATCCAAATTGATTATCTTCAATGACTAGACATTCAAATGATCCAATGGTTCACCTAAATTACCAATCACAATTTCTCATTGAAGACAGGCACTATCCGTCACAAGCTGAAAACGAATAGTCCCCGTCTTCAGTGAGACGAGCTGATTACCAATAGCTAGACAACTATCTATGGTAAAATATTCGAATTCCAATATAGCTAAGATGCCAGGTTCAATTCACCCAGCAATTGAAACTCGTTTCGATTCTAAGTAGTTTGTATGTTACTTAAAATTCATTGTTAAATCAAATCTGCCTTTGGTGTACACAAATCATGGTCCATCAAAGAATTTCTACAATAAGATAACGAGCTGCCGGTCGGTAAATAAAGGAGAAAGACAATTTCTGGGATCATTTGTTGTTACGATTAGGATGCACAATTGTAAATAGTTTTGAGCATGATTGCAGCTGAGAAGCCCCATCAACATACAAGTGGCCATAGTGTCTCCTCAAACATCATTGTTTACGGCGGGACCGAAGTCGGACTATCATCTCAACTTATACCAGAATGGAATTCCAAGAATCCAAGTGCAAACATTGAACCCAGAAAAACAAACTACAGTACTTTTTACAAGATAATTATCAAAACAAGTTTATTATCCTCCAACTTCTCTAACTTACTACTTCAGTGAAAAACTTGTATTTTAGATTGTGTGCTGTCTGCTTCAAAGGCTGTGCTTAAAATTACACATCCTGGGTGCAAGTGCAACTAGTACCTTGTTCAAAACCCGATTCATAACCAACATTCCAGTACAACAAACTACAGAAATCCAGGTAGCCGGGGCTATGCTTACACAGTAATAATCTCAGGCAAGGGCTCCGGTGGTGCACCACTACTTCCATTAAGAACGATGACGTTTCCATCCGAGTCAACATCTACAATCACAGAGTCGCCTTCCTTAATTTCCCGGGCAAGCATTTTTTCAGCCATACTGTCCTCAAGAAGTCTCATAATGGCTCTTCTCAAAGGCCTAGCCCCATAACTCGGATTGTAACCCTCATCCACCACTCGGTCTCTAAACCTTTCCGTCACTTGAAGTTCTATCTCCTTGCCTTTCAACCTTTCAAAGACTTCCTTCAACATAATATCTGCAATTTCCTTCACCTCCAGCTTTGTAAGCTGTCTGAACACAATCATCTCATCCAACCTATTCAAGAACTCAGGACGGAAGTACTGCTTCAACTCCTCAGTCACCAGGCTCTTGATTCTATTGTAGCTACTGTCCTTCTCGTCGTAGTCTAGGTCGAATCCTATCTTCCGGCCACCTTTCTCAATCACGCTGCTTCCAACATTTGATGTCATAATTAGAAGGGTGTTCTTAAAGTCAACCGTCCGGCCTTTGCTGTCAGTCAGCCTTCCATCTTCGAGTATTTGAAGCATCATGTTGAATACATCCGGATGGGCTTTTTCAATTTCATCGAATAGGACCACAGTGTAAGGGCGACGGCGGACGGCCTCAGTGAGTTGACCACCTTCAGTGTATCCCACGTAACCAGGTGGTGACCCAATCAGCTTGGAGACAGTGTGTCTCTCCATGAACTCACTCATATCAAGCCGGATCATGGCTTCTTCAGACCCAAAATAATAGGCGGCTAAGGTTTTTGCAAGCTCAGATTTTCCAACACCAGTGGGGCCGGAGAATATAAAGCTTGCAATGGGGCGGTTTGGGTTCTTAAGACCTACACGAGCGCGACGAATGGCTCGACTAATGGCTTTCACAGCCTCATCTTGACCAATGACTCTGCTGTGGAGAGTTTCTTCCATTTTGAGGAGACGGTCGGATTCATCTGTAGAGACTTTATCAACTGGAATACCAGTCCAAGATGCGACAATGTGCTGAATGTCCACTTCTGTCACCACAGGACCGACATCACCTGCTTCTGTCTCGGCCTTGCTCATTTCTTTGTTCTTCTCTATAAGAGCGGTAATTTGGGCCTTAAGGTCCATTTCCCGGTCCCGCAATTCTCCGGCCTGCCCAAGATAAATGTCATCAATAAACAGGAAAATTACACATGACACTTGCCAAAAAAGAATACTGAAAAAGCTACTGTAATACAGTAAACATTTTCCATCATCAATTTTTTTTACATGCAATGCAATGATGCATTATCCAAAGAAGCCAAAATGGACCGAACAACAATAACAACATTGCCCCAATGCCACAGTTGACCAAACGACATTAAAACAATAATTTTAATATAAAAAGAATGCAGAATACCTTTTCAAAATCTTGGCCTCGGACAGCTTCATTCTTTTCCTTTGTAATCTGTCGGAGTTCTTTTTCAAGCTCCCTAGCTTCTTCAGGCAGCTGCAAAGGATTGAAATCGTAAGAAAAATAGCAAACCTTAATCAGAGTGAATGTGAGATAGTAAGATACAGAGCACAAACTCGTACCTGCGCATGGCGCAGTCTAACACGAGAACCAGCTTCATCAATGAGGTCAATAGCTTTATCAGGCAGGAAACGGTCACTATAGCAAAATAACCACAATATCATTACATACAGGAAATACAATATATACCCATCTCAAGAAGAAACAAACATGTATCATGCTACCAAACCCCTCTCTAACATGTAATAAAAGTAAACTGGATAATGATTTTACATCGAGAGTGTCAATATATATTTTAAAAGACTAATGCAGTTATATATATTTATATCTATATATTACAAAACTACCATTTTGTGTATAGATTATCTGTCCTTTTTCTGGTAGAATTCTGCATTTACATATCACAACACTCGCTTTGACCCATTATATATCTCGAAATACTGTAACAACAGCGGAAGCAACATTACACCAATACGCTTCAATGGTTCCCACAAATGGCGGGGTAAAGGGCGTCAAATGTATTTAGCCTTTTACTTTGTTAAAACCACTGACAGATTGATCAGCGTGGCTCATCATGAATATTGTGTTGTAAAATGCAGGGACATTCTGCTACTTCACGGGACAGGTAAAGAAAGTTTTTTTTCTTATGAAGGTGTTTTCAACTGAGTCTCATTTTTGTGAAGCTGAAAATCAAATGGCTTGCGGAGAAACATGAAGTGTCATATAGTAAAGTGAATTCCAATAGAGAACACTGTGAGTTTTGGTCAATGTTTCATGTTACTGATAGCTTTAAGTTTTATTTTTATAATGTTCCATGACGTACCCCTTTCGTTTTTTTCCAAATTTTATCACATGCCCCCCAAATTTCAAAATCAACTCATATACCCTGAATTAAATGAATTCCCTCAATTAAACTAAATTATCACATGAACATGTTCATGGCTCCATGAATTATGGATGAGTAATCCCATCAGAAGTGATAACCTTTAGGCCTTGTTTGGCTGGACGGATTTGGAAGGAAAAGGAGGAGAGGGATTTGGAGGGAAGCAATTTCCATTGTTTGGATAGCAAAATGGTGGAGGGGTTTGGAGGGAAGGGATATCTGATCCCTTCATTTCCCTCCTCCAAGGCAAAATGTTTCCCCACCAACATAGGAAAGATTTGGAGGGAAAACTGTCCCCCACCATTCCCCTCCCCTCCCTTCCCTCTTTCCCTCCATTTTTGTTATCAAAACAAGGCCTTAACGAGGGAAGTTTGAGTATTTAGGTCATTTATTGAGCTTTTCATTGATTAGGGATATATCATAGTATGCACTAGGGAGGAATGTACGATATAGTTCAAATTTGCTTAGCAACATTTTTCCATCACTATTGTTCTTTTAAGTTGGGTTTTTTTTTTACAAACAGAAAGCTTATGAAATAAAGACTGCAATGTTAAACACAATGTCATGGGAGTGCAAGCAAACCTGATATACTGGTAAGATAGCCGAGCTGCAGCCTCCAGAGATTCATCTGTGTAACGGAGTTTATGATGTATCTCATAGCGTTCACGAAGCCCTTTCAGAATTTGGATGGTTTCATCTACAGTGGGTTCAGGCACTTTAACAGGCTGAAACCTTCTCTCTAGTGCTGGATCTTTCTCAATGTGTTTTCTGTATTCATCAAGGGTGGTGGCTCCAATGCACTACAAGCAATCGCACAAAATTTGAAATCTCCATAACTCACATAAGAATATAAATATAAAGCCACAAATACTTGTATAAAGCCAGATTGATAAGAAAGTGTTAACCAATGTCAGCTGAAAGGAATAACTTAAAAAGTACCTGCAATTCACCTCTAGCAAGAGCTGGTTTTAAGATATTAGCGGCATCAATGGCTCCTTCTGCAGCTCCAGCCCCAATCAAAGTGTGTACCTCATCAATAAACAGGATTATTTCGTCGCTCTGCTTAATTTCCTCCATTAACTTCTTCAGTCTTTCCTCAAACTCTCCACGGTACTTAGTTCCAGCAACCAAAAGACCCATATCAAGAGTTATAACCTGAAATTCAATTCAATACTGTGTTAATAATCGATAAAGGCCCACTAGAGCAGTCAGATTAAAGGCCTACGAGGAGATTAGAGTAGCAACTAAGTGACTATTGAAACAGAAGAGACTTGATTCCAAAATGCTATGTGGTGCCAATAAATTAATCAACATTTGAAACTATCAATAATATAAAATAAAGAAAATAAAGAGGTATGTAGTTTTAATTGATTTAAAAAAACAAATATAGGTAGACTTCGGTTGCTTTGATTCTGATTCTACATATTCCAAAAATCAAACCCCTGAGTAAAGTCTGTTGCAGTCATTACAGTTTATGACGGTAAAGATATGGACACATTCATATTCTCAAAATTTTCTCACAAGCATGTCTACAACAAAATCTGTTCTAGACTTCTAGCTTTTTTTTTAATCTAAGATCTAAGATTACAGACTATATAAAAAAACCAATGATGTTTAGCATATGCTGAAGTAGACTGTGTTACCTTCTTCCCTTCAATTGTTTCAGGAACATCACCATTTGCAATTCTTTGTGCAAGGCCCTCGGCGATTGCCGTTTTACCAACCCCTGGTTCTCCAATAAGACAAGGATTGTTCTTTGTTCTTCTACCGAGAATCTGGGTAACACGCTCAATCTGTGGCTGCCTCCCAACAACAGGATCCAATTTACCCTTCATGAACGAAAATAACACCAAGTCAGTTGATGAATATTGTTGTCTATTTTTGAGAAGACAAATAACTGGAAACCCTTTCTAACATGTACCCTCGGTTTTTTTAATCATCTAATACGCCTAGATGTTGAGTGCTTAAGCATAATATATGAAAGAGACTAATTAGAGTACTTTGCTTACATTTTTAAAAGTGTGTACTGAGTTTAGGGGGTATATTGGATGCTTTAAAAAAGCAAGGGTACATGTTACTATGTTAGAATTTGAAAAAAGCGCAATGGGTACAGGATAAAAAATACTATACCAAAAATGTTTTTACATTCTCCTACTAAAACACAATTATTACAAGAATCCTACTACCTACCTCTTCTGCTAGCTTTGTCAAATTTGTTCCATACTCCTCCAAGGTTGGCATCTTATTGCCTGAAGTGCCTCCACCAACACCAGCACCAACAGCTTCTGTGTTCTCACCCACCATACGAATAACCTAACAAAATCAATGAATTTTTTTGCCGTTTAAGATGCAGTCAAATAACGGTGAGAAAACTGGTTACAAAGCACAACTTTCAAACCTGTGTTCGGATGTTACTTGGATCAGCGCCCAAGTTCTCTAGAACACGAGCAGCCACTCCTTCACCCTCTCGAAGAAGACCCAGAAGCAAGTGTTCCGATCCAATATAGTTGTGACCTACATATTAACAAAGCAAAAATATAAAAAATGTACATGCATAATACATTAATCAAAAAATCATAGACATTATAACATCAGTTCGAATCCCATCCAAGAACAGCTAACCTCTCTTTGTAATTCATACACAAACAGATAACGGAAATCATGGGAAGGAACTAGGAAAGATGGCCCTAGAGGGTCAGATAAAAATCAGCTGTCTGCCTAACTTGATTTTTCAGACCTGAAGATCAATACTGTGGTTTAATTATCACATAAAATACAAATTATGGGAAGACACGATATCTCCAATCGAAATATAGGAAGACACGACATCTCCAAGTTAATGAATCAGTTGACCAGATGAAGGGTTACCTCCATCCTATTTATATTGTCACCTTATGACTTTGGTGATCAAATGATATGAACTTCGACCATTAATTTCTCTATATTCGAAACTTGTTCCATGTCATTAACAAAATAACTATTTTCATATAATCAAGTAAACAGTTTAGCTAGGGATACTATGAGAAAGTATTGGTCAAACCTTGCTATTTGAGAGCCATACCAAATGGTAACGATGTAAATGAGATGGAGGATGTAAAATATATGGAGCTTGTAGGTCACATTCACTTACCAAGTTGACGAGCTTCCTCCAATGAAAGTTCCAACACGCGCTTGGCACGGGGGGTGAATGGAATCTCAACAGCAACAAATCCACTGCCTCTTCCAATTATCTTCTCGACTTCAACACGGGCATCTTTCAGATTAATCCCCATTGATTTCAAAACTTTAGCAGCTATACCGGTGCCTTCACCAATAAGACCCAACAGAATTTGCTCTGTGCCAACAAAATTGTGTCCTAACCGTCTCGCCTCCTCTTGAGCAAGCATAATTACTTTAATAGCTTTCTCAGTGAAACGTTCAAACATTGCTCTGACTACACCACGACTGGCTGTCCCTCTCCGTATAGATATCACCGACCTCATTTTTGTGTAGAAGCAATCATTAGTAGATCCCAAGGTATCCAAAGAATTACCACCACGCAACCCCGAGAAACTTTTCATTCGATATCCAGGTGCCTGAAGAGCGGCCATCATCTTCACACTCTTTCTACCATTTCCCGATCTCTGAATTCCCGATCTTTGATAGGCAAATGTAGCGGGGATATTAGTTGACTGTAGTAAAGCCCCAGCCATGACTCACACCAATCAATCTGCAATTTGTGACAAAGACATGGTTAAAAAAACCAGAAATACTGAAGTTCACAGATGACACTTACGACACAAAATTAAGCAACCCGTGTCCAACCAGGAATAGTATAGGGAGCTTAGAGCACAGACCCTAAACTAACAAACTCAAAAATAAACAACACATATGACCCTGATTGTTTATCGATATTTAGCATAAGTAGACAACTGTGTTACTCCCACTCTTCGACACGGTGTCGTGTCTACACGTGTCGGAGTGTCGTACACGGCTATTTTGGGAGAATTTTCCTATTTTGTGGTCTTTAATTGAAGTGTCGAAGTGTCGTGTCGTGTCGGACACCGACATGTGTCTGACACGCGACAAGGCAGTTAAGTGAAGTTTTGGAGTAACATAGGTAGACAAATTAATTGATATGACAGTCAAGTTGAGAGAGAAATATATGCTTGGTGTTCTCCATTGGAAAAACCGGTGACAAAAAAATATTCATCAAATGACCAAAAACCAAAGCCAACAAGCAGAATTTCAGGTTTCACAATCCCAATGAAAGGTTCCAAAACAGCATACTAACACTAGGAAGGAGCAAGCCAAACACTCAAACCAGTCAAGCACACAAACGTAATTCGTATTTCACAAGCAGACAAACGAAATACTATGTTTCTAAACAAAAACCACGTTATTGCACTCCGTTAATATCAAATTTTGCATCAGAACTAAATAAATCAATCTAGTGAACCCATATTATCACACCAAAAATACACAATTAGTCACTTTAAAGTTCACACAACGCCTTTTAATCCATCGTCTAGACACGGGAAATACGCCATGAATCTACTATCTCAAATACCAAATTAGAAGATTAACAAGTAAATTAACCGCAAATGCTCATCATTTCATGTTCTGTAGCTCAACACATGTTTCTCTTCAACACTTCCCATTTCCACCAAAACATATCCACAATCTTTGCAAACCAAAGAAACATCCAAACAAAACAATTAATTAAAACTAAAAAAAAGCACAACCCACTAATTTCATTTCAATCTTCAACATACCCAGATTAAAAATACACAACTAAATCACTAAATAGCAAATACCCACATCATAAATACCAAAATAAAACAAACCCACAAAAGAAATTACGCCTATAATGCCACAGAAAAGAGATCCCAACAAAAATAACACTAAAAAAAGCAGAAATGGGGAGAAAAAAAAACAAAACCCTAAATTGAAACTGAAGAATTGATAGTAATAAAGATGAAACTGCAGAAAGTTAGCAATATTGATAAAAGAAAAGAAGAGATAAAATAGAAGAAGTATACCTGAAGAAGAAGAGAGAGAGAAAATGGGGGAAAAGGTGGGTGAAGGAAGAACAAAAGAGAAGGAAAAGAAAGAGGTAAAAAAATAAAAAAAAAAACTTGTAAGTGAGAGGAAGCAAAGGAAGAAAGAGCTTAAATTATAGGGATGAGGTTGGGCTTCTTCAATGTTGATTGGAGATTTTTGGTGTGGTCTACAAACTTACAAATTCCATTTTATGGATGCTTTTATGTTCAAACAATTACTTCCCTAATATGATATATTTTCCGTCTGTCTCGGTTATTTGTTTACATTTTCTTTTAGCACAAAGATTAAAAAAATAGTAAGAGATCATTTGTAATTATACTTAGTGGATGACAAGGTGACAATAGTCTCGTTGGAAGATTAAATACTTATAGAGTTATAGATACCAACCTAATATAGAAATGTAAACACATGAAAAGACACCATAAAATGAAAATGGTAAACAAATGACCGAGACAGATTGATTAGCATTTTATTTAAATAGATAAGATAAATTTTATGGTTAGTCTCTAAATATTTTTGTTTTTATCTAATTTATTAGATTTTATATCCGTTTAAGATGAATATGTTGAACTTAAGTAATAATTAATTTATTCTGATTAATACGTAATAATTTTACTAATGTAGTTCTCAATTATTGACATAGTTGGTTGTCAAAAAAATTTATTGACATAGTTGATGTTATGGCTAAAATTGGACATTTGATATTTTGATACGTTTTTTCAACTGTTTGGATGTTGTTAGCTCATTTGTAAAAGGAAGATCAGTTAATCTTAATGCCGATCAGTTTTTGGCTTGATTATTTTCCCCATGAGAAATGTATTCCATGGTTAAAGTATACCATATTCATTATGGTAGTAACTCTTCTGTAGGAATTCTTTATGATCGAATGGCAAAAGAAATTCAAATTAATAAAAATATCTATAATTAAGTTTCTTTCTTTATTGAATTGGTTTTAATAATGAGACTAAAAATTAAAAAATAAATTGTGTCATTGTGGAATCCTATTTCGTAACTATCAAATCCTTGGTGAAGTTAACATTGGCCAACTTTGAATTTTCTTTTTTCTTTCTTTAAGGTTCTTTCTAATTTTATCTTTGCCTTAATTTGGATTATGCTAAGTTTCTCCATAAAAGGATAGGAACATCTTTGATAACTAGTGTTTTTCGTATGGGCCCTTTGATAAGATTTTTGTTTGCTTTAAACTTTGATGGACATTTGATAGTTTCCCTTTAAAGGGTCCAGCAACATCTTTGATGATTTTTCAAGACTAGTAATGAAAAGACTGCCGAGAGATTAGACATGTACTCTTCTTAGCAGTTGTTCTATCACAAATTCTTTTTTTTGTCATTTTTGAGAGGCATATCCGTCACAAGCTTGCGACGGTCAAATGCTACCCATGTGTGTAGATAAGACAAAAGCAAAATGCATAGGGAATAGCATTATGTTTTGTCTTATCTACACACATGGGTAGAACTTGACTTGTCACAAGCTTGTGATGGATATGACCGTTGCAAGTGAGACCTGCTGGTTCTTCTATAACTGAACATTAATGGCGAATCGGCAGTAGATCGAATGTGAAGCTTCATAATTTTATCTGTGATTCAGTGATTCACAACTTGAGTTTTGATTCAATCTAATAATATATGTCGGATGGTATCTTCCATGAAGGATGCGATCGATCATTCACAGTTTTCACGAGTCTTCATCAACAGTGTTCTCCGAAGGCTGGAACTTTCAACCCCAACAGAATCAAGAAACGCATCAGCCAAACTCGTAAGTCGTAACCAATAGTACAGAAGCGCTGTGAAAAAGAAATGGGTAGGCTCGAGTGTCAAACATAAGAAAATATTATAGAATGGCAACACCAATAGCGTAGCAAGATGTTACTTACAAGAGGTTGTCACTTGTCAGTGGAAAAGAGAATTATGTACAAAGATTGATTCCAGGAAAAGAGGCTAATACATATAATGCCCCTTCGCAGCTATGGCATTCAGGCATTCATATATTATGTATATATGGCCAGACACCAAACTAGACTAAACAATACGGAATATGTCCAAAACTGGGGATATAGGGCAGACTTTACTGACCATTCCATCCATCTGGAAGACGGCCTCAATACAACATGATCAGGCTTTAAACCACGACGAATATGTGCAAACTGTCTTCTTGATGCAACACCAAATAACCTACAAAGAGGAATGTTGATGAACAAGTCATTCAGTATTTCAGACACCAGTTTAATGTGAAAGACAATCTCTGAGGAGACTAAGAACAACAAAGTCAGAACTAAAAAAGTTAAACACGATAAATGCAAAAATTGCTCACCTACAACCATAAAATTATCTACTAATGGCTTTCAGCATTAGATGCTGACGAGGGTGATGATTGATTCGCTTCTGACGAGTTTGGACCTCTAGTGACCGGATGATTATCTTCACTAATTGATATCAAAGTCCTTGGGGTCATCTTCTGTACTTCCTCTTTAGTGTAGATGAAAATTTTACGAACCATGCCACAAAATTCCCTGTTTCAAGATAAAAATAATATCAAATCAAAACAATTCAGCCAGAAAACTTAATCAAGTGATGTAAATTGAGATCTAAAAAAATTAAAATAGCAATAGTTGGCTAAAGTGACATCAATCAGGAAGTAGCACATACTGCCATGGGTCGTCCCCAACCAACATCATATCACCCTCATCATCCGTGTAGACTATTAGCCAATTCTTCTCAGGTGCCTTGAGTGCCCCATTAAAATCAAACATGTGATCCAACTCCTCAACCAACTGATCATAGTTGTTGAACTTTGAGAGGTCAACCGATCTGCCAAGGGCGATACCCTGTTTGTGCACCTAAAATCGAGAAGAGATGAGATCATAGAAATGTACAAAAGCTGCAACGACTAAACAAAAACAATATAACATCGGAAAGAAATAGAACTGAGATAATAAACAGTACCTTTGTACAGCTTCTGGAGGATCCACCTTGTAATTGTTGTTGAAAATCTCGTGGCCTTGCCTCTTTCTTTTCGTGTTCACTACTAGTAGGCATGTTGTCAGTCTGTTTAGAACCCCTAGATTGTTCTGAATTTTGATCAAGTTCGATATTTTGCCCACTTTGCAAAATTGGTTCGTTATCTGAACCATCAGCATTTCGGCCTTGTTTAGTAGGACTGCTAAATAATGGAATGCCAAATAACTTATAGTTCCCATCTTTGGGCGTCAAAGGTTCCTGCTCTATCTGCATGGGATAAGTTGTCATCTCGTTTGAATGAGCATGATTATAGTGAAATGGGCTTGGAGGAGGCATCAGCCAGCTTCTATTGTAGTGATCAACATCAGCTCTATGATCATGAAACACAGGGTTCTCACCAAAGCCTCCATAACTACCATTTCCTCGGATGTGGTAAGGCGTGTTAATATTTTGGGAAGAAACCTTCAAGGTAGTTTCAGACAAATCTAGTGAGAGACCAGCTGGCATCATAGACCATGGATTCTTAGGAATATTGAATCTGCCGCCTTGATCCAGTGAATGTTTCTTTATAGGTGAAATCATTGCAGTTTGGAAAGTTGAGTGAAACCCAGACCCCAGGTCCTTATGGGTCCCAAAACCCGACAGCAGATCTGCATAGTTTGGTTCGGGTCTGGTGGGCCCCCAATTTTCCGGGACATAGTTCCGTGACGCAGAGTCATAATCAGCTTTTTCCTTATTTATAGTACGCGGGCACACAATTGGCTTCTCAACAGGTTCAGATTCATTGCTGTGCACAAGACTGTGTTTCAAGGTCAGATATTCTGGACCTTGCAAGACCCTAGACAGTCCACTTGTTGATGAAGGCCCTGCAGCCACCTTAGCTGAACCTGAGTAGCATCGGAATGATCAAAGAAGCAGGCATTCGAGAAAAC
Organism: Heliosperma pusillum; assembly: GCA_022085475.1. Lineage (NCBI taxonomy): Eukaryota > Viridiplantae > Streptophyta > Magnoliopsida > Caryophyllales > Caryophyllaceae > Heliosperma > Heliosperma pusillum. The sequence goes on along the minus strand of JAIUZE010002726.1, from coordinate 65,839 downwards.
ATATTTCACATGTAATACACCCAAACCTGCCACAGACAGAGAAAAGTAGCTCAAAGTAATCATTACCTTCTCTTGTAAGAACAGATGAGTCTGGGCATTGAGTCATTACATTCGGACGAGGCCTTTTTACTCTGGGCACTGGTAGGGGATTTATCGTCGGACTCACAGCAGGTTCAACCTGCCACGGTGAGACCCTATCTGGACGAGGTATAGCAGAATTTTCATCCCAACGGACCTTTAAAAATGGGGAAAAGAAAAACAAACAGAATTCACAAGGAAATTTGGTCATCACACTAAGTCTGATAAATAAGTACACAAGTTTGCTTAGGAACAAATAAAATCACACTTGAATGAAGATATACCTTCAGGCTTCTCCAGTTTGATTCTGGCCATCTTTTTGCATCAGCATCTGCAATGCCAACAACAGTGCCAGTAAACCTACAAAAATCACAAAAACAAGGGATTATCACATCAACGGAAGATTAGTGAATGATAGTATCTGCTGATAGAGAATATACCTTTGTTCTGGAGATTCTTCTCCTTCAAACCTCATTTTGAATCTCATCCCAATAGAATACTGAGTCTTCACGCACTCAGTGTACTGATCATAAGGAACAATGAACTGAGCAGGACTTGTCCTGCAAGAAACCCCATTATAACAATTAAACGAGAACACTACTTCAAAAACCAACTGCACATAATATCTTAAACCAATGCAAAACTTCTAGCCTATATGGAGCATATTGCCATATACCAAACCAGAGAAATAGTATGAGCCTCATCTGAAGCAACATACATATATTAGTTTTGGTAAGAGTGCGATAGCAAGTTAAACATTGGGTAAAACAAAGGACAAATTAAGCACGAAGACCAGAAAAACAGATAGCAAACAAAGTGATAATGATAAAAGGCTCCATTTTAACTAAAGAACGAAAAAAGTGTTACTTGTCCTAAACGATAGGTAAAAGCAAAAAGCTACTATATTTCAAGAAGCTTGATACTAAGGAAACACAGCATTTGATAAGAGATGAATATCCTGTGTGTTATGTGTATCAGGCACATACCTAGGCTTGTAGTAGACAGTAAACATAGTTCCAGTTGAGATTGCATGCCATGCTGTCGCCAGAACTCCAAGGTGCATGCTGTGACTAGATATAACGGAAGAAGGAACAACTCCCTGCTGCCTCATGGCACGTCTAACACCAACACGTAATTCCCCATTTTCCCCTCTACATGTACACATCAAAACTAGCTTACCTTAAAAACTCCATTGCATAGTAACCATACTTACAATTTAGGAGTAAAATTCATGGCAAACCTGAGAAAAATAAAGGCATCCCCAGCGACAAGCCTTTTTGAGTTCACAAATACACTCCAACCACTCTGAAGCAGGTGTCTCCTTGGTTGACCTGTCATTGAGTAGATGAAGCAAGCATCAGAAACAAGTAACCCGAAAGAAAACATGGCCGCGCACCACAATAAACTTACAATCATATACCCCTATATGCAAGCCAATTCAAAAACCAAACATGAACTAAAAAGAACTACTCCCTCCAAATCTTAGGAATTGCCCCATTTCTACATTTGGCTTATTCATGGAATCGCTCCATTGGTCTGAGCATACTTTGTCGGCTATAATTCATTGTTGTGATGATGAGACCCACCGCTCACTCACGCCCATTTACCCTCCTTAATATTTGTGCAAAAGCAAATATAGAAATTCCAAAGAGTTGGAGGGAGTAAATAATAACATTCACAATGATATTAAGGAGTCAGATGCAAGTTGCTTAAAACGAAGCCACATTAAAGACGGCCGATTGGAAAAAAAGAGAAGTAGAAACAAATCTCCACAAGAATTACATGAATTTGAAATGCAATTATAAACAAAACCAGTATGCAAAAGAGCCATTACTATTTGACAATGATGTTAAGTGAAACCATGAAGCCTACCCTTAAGGTAGTTCTTTCAGCACTTCCAAGAAATTAACACAATCAGAACACCGGCATACTACATTGTGTACATAGTACATTGCAGCTCACAGGAAAGCATATAGAATTGCAAGGCAAAAAGTCAAATCTAATTGAGGTTATAGTTGACTAAAGGGAGCAATTCCAGGTCAAGACTTCACACATAACAATGTAAATCTCTAATGAGTTGCCTGCAGAGTGAAGAGTTTCACACTCATGAAGGAAACTAACCATAAAATACAATATTCAGATGACGCACCAATTAAAAAATAGGCTACAAAATGGATTTTGGATGGAGGAACTCACCCCTAAAAATATGCCTAAAACGCCACTCATTTCCATGCAAGTCCTTGGCCACCAACTCTTGTGTAGGTGGTTGCCGCGACATATCCTGGAAAATGCATAAGGAATGTATATCACGAACAATCCAAACCTAATGATAATCCCCCCAAACCTATCAACATCCTAGCAATGCACATGAAGGAACCTTATTTTCCCAAATTTCCACTCACCAGTGGAGGGAGGCATTCATCAGCATGTCGTCTTAGTACAGAGAATCCCCCATGAGTGCTTGTATCGGAGGCAGTCAACGTCTTACAAAATGAGTGCACATGAAACCGCGTCTGAGGTGGCGTCGGTACCTCCTTCTCCACAGAGGTCTCCTCTTTCTGAGAAACAGTAAAAGTCCCACAAGTATTGTAAGTCTACATTGGGTGACATGGGCAATGATTTTTCTTCAACGAAAACACTCCATCCACACCCCATATTCCATAATAATAATAATCTCGAATCCGTACTTACCTGTGGCACCAACATTACTTGAGCATATACCTCATCCGTATCCGGTTCAGCCTACAAGTTTAGAGCAAATCATAATCAATCAGCAAAACACAAAAACCTTAACTTCAATTATCATAGCAAACTAAACAAAACCTCTCTCATAATCCAAAATTCAATGTAAAACCTTTAATTGTACGTCAATAACACGGCAAAGAATCTTCCATGGTAGATCATAAACAGGCATTTGCTGATCAGCTACTTGATTAGTTGAAGCTTCCACCTAATAAATTCCAAAACCCCCCAAAATCACAAACAATTTAGCAACTCAATTATATTACCGTCATTGATAAACACAAATTCTCATTTAAGACGGGCACTATCCATCTTAAGCCTTAGACGGGTCAAATAGCTACCACTTGCATAGACAAGACAAAAATAAAATGCATAGATATTAGCAAACAACTTGTCTTTATCCATACAAGTGGCAAGTATTTGACCCGTTTAATCTTAAGACAGGTACTCCCTCCATCCCGGTCATTTGTTTACCATTTTATTTTAGCACAACGACTAAATGGTCCCCTACCATTTCCTTAATAATTGTGCCAAAAACAAAGTTAAACAAATGATGATCGTGACAGCGAGAGTATATTCGTCTTAAGAGAGACTTATTGACTAATAAATTACCGCGTCCTAAGCCACAAGGACAATACATAGGGGAAACGGGATTCGAACCTGAAACCTACAGTCCACAATACCTCCATCTTAACCACTAGACTAAAACTTTTTCCGTATATTTAAGTGAACAATAACAGAACTTAAATCTACCTGTTCAATATGACCTTGAGGAAAGTAATAAACGACGTCGTTTAAGCGAGGAACAGTCACCAAAGGTCCTGCACAAGCATGCCATAACTCCCTATACAACACTGTTTCCTGATCCACTGTTACATCGCCATATTTAAAAAAAAAAAAAACAATATTATCAGTAATTAATTATATACACACAATTATCAATTATATGGACGTTTGATTAAAATACTCCTAATAAAAGAAAAAAAAAATTTTTTATTAACTTACGATATTAAGAGGTCTCGCATTAACATTAACATTAATGTTATTAATATAAGAAAAATAATACAATTATAATCATAATTTACCTAATGAATCGGAGTTTTGTTTGAATAATACTTCGGATGAATTCATTTTACCCCAATCAGTAACTTGAATTAAATTAATTCACTGTTTTTGACGAATTTGTGGGTAAAAAATGGTGAAAATATTGACACTGCTTGATCCAGTAAAAAGAGAGAGTAAAAAAACAGCACGAACTTCGAGAATGAAGAAGGTAGTGATTATATTAATATTATTTATTATTGTATTTGTGAATAATTTAAGAGGAAAAACGGAAAAAATAAAGAAAAAAATAAATGGGAGTAAATGGTGTGTGGGTGTAAATGTGTAATAAACTGAGGGAAGATGAGCCGGTAGGGTTGTTATTTTAGGACATTGGGTTGACCGGGAACATCCGGTTCACTTCTACTAACAAGTACTCCTAACAACCCACGACTAGTAGTAGAGTATACAGTACTAGTCTAGTAGTCTAGTGACACCATACTCTCTTAAGCTTAAAAGTGAAGGACGTACACTATTTATTTTAAGCTTAAAACGGAAATGTCCGTCTTAAGCAAGGTTATAAGCCTTAACCAGTCCAAGGCCAAGGCAGATCACCAGCCTTTTCGAGAGCTTAAAGTGGTGTTTACAGATTATCTTTCACTAGGGCTATATTTTAACGCAATGAGAATCGAACCCCTAATTTCAAGGCTTCGAGGTCATAAGGTGAACTTTTTACCATTGGGGTCAACCCTTGTTGGTGGTGTCCTCCACTAGTATATTCATTTTAAACTTAAAATGGACTCTAAAACACTTATTTTTCTTTGTTAATCATTTAAGTGTTCTGCTTTTGTCTCATTTATTGTGTTGACTTGTTTTATGTTCAAGGTGAATATATCTGTTTTAAACAAAAACTTGTGAATGTAGTGTAGGTCGAGTCATTTTAAGATGTTATAGAGTGACTTTGGTCGGTTAGGTTGGTCAGTTTTGGTATATTTGAGGTTTAAGTATATTGTTTGATGGAATACGGATGGATTAATCTTGGTTTGCTGTTATGGGATTTTAAAGTTTCTTATTTTGGTGACATGATATGACGTAGTCAAATTTCAACTTTTGTGAATGATTTTTGGCGTAATTAGAGTAAATTACAAGGGTGGTTAAAAGATGAAGTACTTTTTGTATCTTGTTCATGGGTTATATTTGTTCAAAAAAATTCTTGAAGACAACAACTAATTAGACAAAAAACAATAAATTTTAAGTTGTAAGGTCAGCATTCGTTACGTGTTCAGTTGTCACAACCTAGGTAGCACGAAACGGACACGGACACAAACACGGACACGGACACGGACACGACACGGACACGTGGTACGGCATCTCGTGAAATTTAGGACACGGGAGACGACATTTAAATTTAATAAAATATATTTTATAGTTATAAATAACGTACGATTTTATTTTTATATTGGTATTTGATATTAAATGTAAATAATTGAAGGTAAAATTTGATTTTGGCTATAATTTATTCTCATTTCCCACCCAACTCATCTTATAATTAATCTCTTTTAGTCTCTCAACCTCTCGTTACTTATTTATAAGTGTCTGTGTGTCCGTGTGTCCGACACGGTGTCCGACACGGGACGGCTAGTTAGGAGGAGTGTCCGTGCTACCAAGGTCACAACTTACAAATTAAAAATACTTTACTCTCGGGTCAACTTACTGAATTTGTGTGGCACTATAGTAAAATTACCCAACACTCACTATACAAAAAATAACAAAACTAACGTATATTTTGACTATATTGTTCATATGTGTTTAATTCTATTTTCCAAATTAATAGTTTACCTTTGAAATTGCCTTTTTCCCCAACTTTCCTGTAATAAGCCAAATAGTCCCAATATAAGGCTCATTGATTTGTCAATCTTGATTTCTCAAGTTGATTGCTGTCTTGTTTATATTGGTAAGTTGAAGATAAGGAAATGTTAATGCGCATTGCACTTGCCTTTCTCTTGAGTAAAGGCTATTCAAGGTCCTTCTCGTGAATGCTTCCCACATCACTCTCATCTTTCCTTTCTTGGTAGGGTACTCTTGTTTTTGGTATACTCCTATATGAGTATGGTCCAATTACATGTATATTCAACCTCTGCTTTCAATGAAGACGGATATTATCCGTTATAAGCTAAAAACGGATATTATCCGTTATAAGCTGAAAACGGATAGTGTCTCTCTCATAATATGCAAGTGGGGGGATCAATTTGCCCTCCACTTACATATTGTGAGAGGGGCACTATCCGTCTTCAGCTTATGACGGATATGACCCATCTTCAGTGAGATTTTGTGTATATTCTTCAACTAAAGGTTTACTTATATTTGAAATTTCGATGGACGGTTCTCCTACTTTCGTTTGAACAATTAGCCTCTCTTAAAACGGAAATCATTAGTCAAATATGCCACGCGCACAGACAATGACGTGTAATAGGTGTCCACTCGAACTATAATATGTCCATTTTTACATCACTTTCCATCCGTTCTTGATACTCAATGGGATTAGAAGTGAGTTTTACAAGCACAAACAAAGACACAATTCTTTTTTCCCATTTACATTATCGTAACAAAAATTGTGGAAGCTAACGTCCTACACGCAATTTTTACAGCAGTTCATCGACGAAATCAAGTCCCCGGACCTTCCTTTGTGTGTAACAATGAGGGGAATATACACTTACAAGCAATTGGCCTGAAAAAGACTATATGTGATTCTCTTTACCTTGCTACAATTGTTTGACACACAATGTGACGATTCGTTGTTGTTTACATGAGTACAAAAGGGCAACCTATTGACACACATATTCTCGAGTTTTTTTCTTGTGAATCTTCGGTTACTATACTACTATGATATGTACCAACCTCCTCGAGTAAGATTGCGAGACATGATTGTGAAGAAGGAACATTGTCGAGCTCTTGTGTTCCTGCACAAGCTTCAGTCGAACACAAGGCATTTCTTCAAGGCAAAGCTATCCTATGATGATTGATGAGCCTCTATGGCTATATATATGCTTGTGAATCGTGATGTTATCTGCAATTATCTCTCAGGAGTGCCAAAAGCTCGCCATCATTTAGGCCTATATCCAATGCTAGCTGCATTGCAGACTTACCCTTCTTGTCCATTGCTTTTGCACTAGCGCCCCTGTAAAAATATACACAGTTATAAAATATGAAATTCCTGTTGCTTACGAGTTACGACTCCATTCTACTTTCAAACAACCATGCAGTGTTATACAAGAAGTAAATAGAGCACTCGACATTCGTTTGAATTTATTATCCCAGCTGCTTGTACAATAATAACAATATTACCTTTGTGCTGCAAGGGCTCGGTTAAATGGCGTGATAAGGAATAGATGTCCTTGGTCTTACCCATGTGTTAACAGCACAAAGAGCATAGGTCCGAAGATGAACTATGATGGAAAATAGAGTCGGAAATTGCGACTAATTCACAATTAAAAGAAGTACTGCCAGATTTAATGAGCTATTTTGTTTTATTCCACCATAATCTAGAAAGTGACATTATCTTGTACTTAAGCTATGTTGATTATCCACATAAGTATACATGCGTGTTGCATGTTGACACAACACTCGACCACCATGGTTCATTACATTGACACTTTATTTTAGGCTTGTGTCTGCCACTCCGAGATGCACATGTATCCGACATTAAAATTCGAGTTGGAGAAACATAGGTCCAAAGGTTCCAAATGGGCATTCGTATATACTACAGTGAACGCATTTTGAACAGTATCAACCACATCTATTTGGCCAAGGATCGAGATCAGGCCGGGACTATTGGTTTGAGAACAAGTCTCAAACCGAGATTTAATACCTTGTAAATAGGTGAATGCTTTGAAGTATAGTTTTGTAAGAAACTCAAGAATCCTTCATGCTACAAGCAAGTGGTCAAAGCAAAAATACCTCATGAGAAGCACTTTTGCAATATCAGCTTTTCGCCCCGTAATGCAGTGATGAAGTGGGGTTTGGCCTCCTGGATCCAAAAAATTGATATCTGCACCATACTGTAGAAGTAGCTCAACCATGCCTACATCAGCATGTTGACAAGCTAGATGAAGCAATGAACATCCATCAAGAGAGTCTTCTCTAAAAGTGCCTTTTCCCTTATTAAGTGAGGTCACCGATCGAGAGGCAGCTCGGTCAGCAGATATAGCTCTTCCACTGGTTGAGTTGTGAACAAGCGGAGCCTCTTCTGAATGTTTGACACGAGGCATAACAAACGATTTAGCAGCTGATGGTTGCTGATTCACCTCATTAACATCTGCTCCTGAGCATACAATGAGGCGATACACTGCTTTCTTATTATTGGCACGCACGCTTTCCCACATCTGTTGTGACACTGAAAATACATGTTGATGCCCCTTCATCATGCGAACAAACACTTTTTCTTCATACTGCAAACAGAGAAATCCCAAAATATTTTCTTAGACTTGCTTAGAACTCTTAGAAATATCCAGCACAAGTTCACGTTTAACAGTTTAAGTGTTGAGGTCGGCTATTCTTTTGAAAGAATTCAGTTTTTTCGTGTAAAATGTAGTGTCCAAGCGTCGTACCCATGTCAGAGCATCGATTTATGCGAGGTAATTTTAAGAGTCAGGGGAAACATGGCTTCCAACATCTAAAAGACTAACATAAGTGTAGACAGAGGAAATAATAATGACACCTTTGCATGAATAAACAGCTCTTTCACTGCAACAGGATCATTATACGTGGGCCTTTTCATGAACGCTGGTTTATGTTTTTCAGACTTCGGAAAACTGCAAAGGGAAACTCAAAAATTATTGAGGTTCAAGCTGAAAGACATGTCTTTCAATTAAAGCCAATGCAGAAATTAACTTACATTGTTGGTCGGTCTTCTGATTGGGAAAAGTTTCGGGCATGCAAAAATTCCTCCCAGACCGAATTTGCAAATACATTACCCAGGGATTTAAACAAAGATATGACTGAAGGCTCCCACACTCTTACATCCAATGTCAAAGATCGCACCTGTATTGATGTTCATAAGCACTATCATCAAACAGAATTTGTTCCATATTGGAAGTTTTGGTCTAGGAATGGCCAATCGAAACCCGAGCAAAGCAACAGTGATTATGCCAAAATTACTTGAACTTCTCCCTGTGGCAAAGTTTCTCAGACTCTCGCCTTGTAGACTCATTGCCGAAGCTAGAGCACAAAAGGTTCAAAGACGGCGCAAATCATATTATTTCTGTAACTAACCTTTGATATATGAACACCAAGATTGCGATGGACACCAGAACATTCAATGCAAATGAGAATTCCAAGGTTTAAGGAAGCCCAGTCCGGTCCTGGAGCACCACAATCAGCGCATTTGTCATTACCAGGCACCTTTCTCAATAGGTCTATAGGTTTATCAACTCTCACACTGTGTCGTTGCTGCTGGAAACTGACAGGTCCAGAGAAGTTTGATAAACCTTCTGTCACTGACGGATCGATAATAGAAGAGCATTCAGAGGAACCACTATCGGTCACACTGGCTGGACCCCTTTGATCGAGCCACGTCGAAACACGCTGAGATGCAATTTTGTTCACATCAGCGCAAGAAAATTGGCAGATATCTATTACGAAAATAAGATTACAAAGTAGAGAGTATAGTAATGTACCCCTTCAATGGCCTGCGAGGTCAGTAACGAAGCAATTACTCCCCTTATCTTCTCGATCCAGTCCACCTGATCTGCTGTATTCTCAGCCTGTAGTTCTCAGAAAGTAATACTCACATCAGCTTTTGATTATGGCTTTAGTCTTTGGCTTACAACAAAACTACCCCAGTGCCTCAAGGGGAGCCGGGTATATGTAGTGTTACCCCTGCGTTAACAACGCAAAGAGACTGTTTCTGGATGATCCATAATGTAAATTTCGTCATGCTACATCAAATTTAAAATTGAGCAAAACTGCAGCCACTTTAAAAATAAAGAAAACCTGTAACGTATAAGTCTTCACTGGTGATATGATCCGGAAGCAAAACCTCATATCTGACTGCTCTGCATCAGGCTTTATTGTTGATGTTAATAGGTTGACAGTATGACGAGCTACAGACTTCTCTTCATTATTGGAAACAGTATGGTAATGAGAAGAAAGCCATCGACCAAGTACTCCTGACCCAGGGTCAGTGCTATTCAAGGGACCTGATAACTTACTGTGCTGAACACATAAAAAAACCAATAAGTTGAGTCGCAGTAAGAACCTGACATAATAGGTTTCTTTTATAGGACTTACAGATGCCTTGCTTCGCGGCTTGCGATAATAATACAACATGCCACGACTATCAAGCACAAAAAACCTTCTTTTCCAATCGCCTCTCAAATTAGTAGAACGCTTGAAAAGATACCCTTGTCGGATGATTTGGACCTGGAATAAGCCAAGTAACTACACTTAACTAGAACAACGCGAAAATACAGAAAGTCGTGGCAATTTTGCATAATCAATGAGATTAGGTGTATTTACCTTCCCATTTACAGAAGTCTGCATAACTTCTTCTATACTCTTATCAGAGCCTTTAGAAAAAGGTTGTGAACAATCATCTAGAGGAAAATTACGGGATCCGTTAACAGATTGCCTACTTTGTTGATCTATTTGCCTCTTGTATTGTTTCATCTTTTCACTGAGAGACGTGAGCTCATTGATAGAGCTTTGCTTTGATTCCTCTGAATATGTCAAAACCTGAAAGTAATACTCTTATCTTATTAGCATCACATTATAAAACGGTGTATATATTATTTAGCAGATAAATCATGGGGAAATGGAGTTGAGTTATCATGTATAATCCATATGATAAAACTTGCGGGTTTTTGAACTGTAAAGGGAACCACAAGGCAGTTTTGAATTTTGATGCTGACTGATTTCAAACGGAGTTCATGGGTACCTACCATCAAAGATAAGCTAAGCTGGCATCTTCGGGACCATCATATTCTACAGTGCACAGAGATACAGTCTCGCTATCCACCTTCTATCCTACCGTGTCCCATAAAAAGTATACCATTATCGTTTAGTTTGTTTTTATCATCCAGTTTTACTTCCTCTCCAAATGACAGTAATTGCTCTGACGAATGCAAATCTTTTAAGAGAAAATCCTAATAGATTTCTTTCCATTAAATTTTCACTATCTCAAACTCTCAAAGTGACCCAAATTATGGTATCTGCTGAATTCTACCAGGCAACAGCTTTCAGTAGAGCTAAACCATGCATAACACTATGAAACGGTTTTCCAGATGACTCTCTATCTTTTCAACTCATTGCTGTCATTATCGACCAAATTCTTTGAAGTATAAGTAGTTTCCAATGAACAGACATGTATATAATTCACTGAATTAACAGGCAAATTAGAAAACAAATAATCGAAATAGGCCAAAAAGACAACTAAGCGAACCTGTTTTATATAAGGCTCCATTTGATGTAATAGATCATATCCCTGGAAGCAAAACAAATATGATTGTCAAAGCACTGCACACCATGAACACATCATATCTGTCTGATGAACAATCAATGCACTATGGACCTGTTTAAAGTAATGAAGGTGAGCATCCATTGCACGACTAACAGCTTCTAGAAACTCGTAACGTTTTTTGGCCTCAACATTTGATAAGGCAGTGACCTAAAAAGCAAGAGTTGTACTACGATAAACAACTGTTGAATTTGTATTAACAGCAATATTAATTAGGAAAAAAATTCACTCTTGGGGAAAAGTGACGAATACCAAATTGAAACGGGCTTGGTCATACAAAGCTCGCGCAGAATGAAGTTCCTGGAACGTATCTCTAACAAATTAGAATATGCGAAATAGTGATTCTTGACATTAGTTAGGCTATCTTATATCATCGGAGATACTCAATACAGGAAGAAAAAAAAAGTCTCTCTACCTCTTCGACAAGGGCAACTGTATCCTTCCTGGCATTTTTCTTCAGTGATAAAAATCTCTCACGAGCCTGGAGCAACTCATGGAAGTTAGCATGAGTATCAATTATCAAATGAAAAGGGGTTAAGATTTGCATTGTTATTTAGATTTTATTTTGAAAGTGATTCTGAAATTTTCAAATGGAATCAAAGACTACTCTGTAGATAGGATTATGATGAAACAAAGCGAAATGGCTCAATAACTAACAGTACCGAAAAATATCATTTCAGCAGACAAATATATCATGGATCAGGCAAAAGAACAACATGAAGCCAAGTATGTAGAAACAAGCGATACAGGATATAATTAACTTAAAAAAGCTAAGAAACTCGCCTGATCATACATAATGGCGGCCTTGTCAAAGCGCTTTCGAGCCTCCTGCAGGAAACCACAACAAATAGACATATAAGCATGAATATTGTTATAATATAGCCAGCTAACCGGTCATGTGGGATAGTCCAAAACTCCAAATTATATACAGTATTTTTTTTAAGAATTTATCGGAAAAGCAGGCAAAAAGGTACTACGTAGTTGTGCCAGAGCACAAAAATATTTTGAAGGTGTTAAAGACAGGGAGAGAGCTGATAGGGCAGATATGGTAAATACCGTTAAGTACCTTGACATCATGTAAGTCGACATTGACAAACTGCAGCAGCTTAACATTTAACAGATTCTCCACCTAATGAAGCCAATAAACAACATCAGTATTTAAGAAAACTGCAATGATCGCCATAGCATCAGAGTAACATCTTTACAAATATGGCAATGCACTGTTCTCCAAAGAATACTCATTGCTCTCGGTGACTAAGATTGCTTCAAGATTCAAGAATATGATGGAATATAGCAAACCGATTCATTGAACGGTTTGTGCTTCTAAGATTGTAATTGTCTATCGGTACAAGTTACAACACAACTTTCGTTATGGCTCGAAGGAGTAACCATGGAAGACAGCAAACATCCCCCCACCCCCACCCCATTGCCCAACCTATGGCAGGCAGGCCTTTGAGTCACTAGGGTGATGTTGCTGCTTTCCATGTGTTCTAAGAATATAATTTTAGGCAGACGACAAATGAAACAGAACATCATATAGACTTTGATAGAACATGTTCGAAAAAAAAGAGATGAGAAGTAGTGTGATAGAAGTAGGAAGTAGCAGTACCTGGGATCGAAGAACTTCCTTGTATGTACCAATTTCTCTTAAAGCAATTGTAAACTTTGTCATAACAGGACCTGGAATTATATTTGAGATTGATCATATATATAAAGTAAAAGTACAATACTACTAAATGCACAAATAATGTGACTTAGGTCAATGTCTAAATATAGTCTACCATTACAGAGTTTTTTTGTAGCTCCTGGACAGAATCCGTGGTATTAAAATACGAAATTGGTTGCATTGCAGCAACAGTCGCAAATATATGTATGGGGATGCTGCAGATCTAACAAAACGGTCGCTACCAATACAGATGTTATTTCAAAAACGTTTTAACAAACGTGTGAAACCTTCACTTCACGAGATCTTAAATTTAGAATATTATCCGTGTTTGTAGGCTCAAGCCTATCTTTTCTCTGCAAAGTAACGGTGATTCTTTTGTAATACTGGATGAGGCGGCTTAGATATCGACATTATTTCTAGGACCTCATATAACGGTTTATTGGATAACAGCGGCTGGAAATCCTTACACGATGAGAGCAATTTTTTACCATGATAAACATCAAATGAGGTTATAGCTTATAGGTGAGTCAGTTACCTCCAAAAGAAACACCTAAAGGATCATTGTTTCCTCCTCCAAATGCTTCAAGAGCACTTGCAAAACCAATATCTCCATCATAACCCTCTCCTAGCCCTTCCCTGAGTTATAATGACAGCAGACGTTTGTATAAACATGTGAAACCGAACTCTATTGCGCAAACCATTTAAGATGTTTTAATACTTTCAAAAAGACTATAAACAAATAAGTGCTCATCAATTTGTCATAGCAAGCAGAATGAAGTAGACAGTAGATTTGTACAGGAGAAGAAAAATGTGCGTCTATAAAAGCGTGTTGTTCAACCATGAGACGAAGAGAGTAAACTTGTCTTAGAAGCAGTCTAGCTAAAATCACATTACAGGCTTTTATACTAAAAGCTGGATAAGTGTAGACAAATCGACTTACGTGTACTTGTGACATCCCTTGTAGAACTTTAAACTTCTATCCTTCAGCAATTCGGCGCTATCTTCTAAGCATTGAAGCTGTTGCACCAAGTCGTAATATAATTCAGTAGCTTGCTCAGCAACAGGATGCAGAATGTGATCATTCAACAAAAAAATCACAAACTATAAAGACCTCAGATAAAGAGCATCAATAAAGGTCCGGTCGTCCAACTTCCCCTGTTGCTGTAGTTTTAGATTTACCATTATTCCAACACATCTTGCCCCAACAACAGACACTCTAGGACTCTAGGTGACCCTGAATGAAGCTTACAACCACCACAAGAACACAGCCCCTAGTGTCTCAACTCTCAAGGGCTTCCTCCTACTGCAGGATAAGGGGTAAATGTATATAGTGCTCTTATATTAGAAAACTCAGCGAGGCCCGTTTCTGAAGCACCCCACAATTGTATCAAATATTGTTTCATTCTAGCTACTTCCACGGCACAAGAAAACAGTTGGACCCTCAAAGAAGCTTAGAGCCTAACTACGAACTTATTATTATGCGATGATCTCTTTAAACCCCACTTGAAACCTTAAACGAGTCTTGAGCAACATGGGTTAAAGCAATGCATAACCTACCATTAAACCTTTACTGTTGGGGAACGCATTCCGAGGAGGAGCAAAGGCTTGGTGTGTATGTAAGTTGGCAACATTCTATAATCATTGGCATAGGGAGTAGCAAACAGAACTTACTTAGGAAATCCTGCAGGATCTTAACACTTATGTACCTCGACGGACCACAACATTATGTTAACAAACAACAACAACATTACTACAGTGCCTCAAGGACCCCGCAAATTGCTCCTTAGGGAGGGGGTTGGATGTACATAGTCTAACCGATGTGCTAGTAACACAAAGAGACTATTTCCGATATAATAGAATAGACATTGATCCAAAGAATGACACGAAGTACAAACTACCTTCATACTAGGTTACAACGGGTCGGGTTGCCTCTCACAAATAGGCAAGTGGGTGTCGGGTTGCCTCTCACAAATAGGAAGTGGAACCCACTTGCCCTCCCACTTCCTATTTGTGAGATGCAACGTGACGAGGATATGCCCGTCCTTAATGAGATTTAGTGCAACAACTAAACCTATTGTTACTCCACAAGGGAAAACAATGAGAGACGTCAACTAGTTTAGTTGGTAAAGTCTTAAATCGTGTTATTCTAATCGACTTTCCCGTGAAACACAACAATGTAACAATTCCCTACACAAATAAAAGATATAAAAACAAAATAAATAGGAAATTTAAGCAACAAAAAACCTGAGTCCTGAACATAGGAGAATCATCAAGCTTTAAGAAACTCATCTTTGAATCTCCGGGCATCCGTTTCTGAAAAACCACCAAACCCAACAAAAAATACTCCAAAATAAATCACAAAATGAGAAAATAAATAAATAATATTAATATTCCATTCGTTTCAATCATTTCTTTATCTTTTCTCAAACTAACCCTTACAACCGAGAAACAAAAAAGTAAACAAATGAACGATAATAATAAATAAATGATCGAGACAGATGGAATATCCTACCCGATGAGGATGTCTATAACACAACATGCAATAATGTTATGTTTCTTCTTATTCTTCCTTAGCTTGTACCTTAATTAAAAACACATATTGAACAATTTGATGACAAAAAACTAATTAATGATCAGAAAAAAAACAGAGATTTTGTTAGATTAACGTTAAAAAGAGAAAACAATTTGCTAAAAAAAAATTATGGGTAATAAAAAAAATGGAATTTATAGTATACTTGTAATAATTATAAACAATAATAATAATATTAATATTAATGGTTTGATTGGTGGATAAAAAGAAATAGAGAAAAGAGCATGTTATTATGTAATGTAAAATGGTAGCGCATTGAGTGGACGGTTTTATGCAATTATTATGGGATTAATGGAATCATGGGTCGTGCCTTTTGAGGGTTATGGAGAGTGTTTATGTGATTTTTATAATATGATTTGTACGAAAAAGTAATTAATTATGAATTTGATAATATGAATGTAGGACGTAAACTGCAATAAGCGGCTGAATAAAACTAACGTTGAGACTTGAGAGAGTATGGGGAGTGGGAGACATGTCTGTTTTCTTTGGTAGTTGGTGTTGTTTAATGCTATCGAATATCTATTGTTATGTCATTATTTCATGATTACTCCATATATGTGTAGTTTGTTGACATTTATATAGAAAAGGATAAAGTGGGTCCTGCGTCAAGATCTTTTGCAAAACCGAATCGTATGACACCTGTAAGTAGATGTGGCGAGCTCGGCTTGGCCACCGTGTCGTGATCACCGGTCTCGCCTGGCGGTATCGTTGATCGTTATTTGAAGGGTTAAAGTTGAGTTTATCCCGCTCAAGTTCTGTCTATACGGGTTGAGTCATGATGTTAATGAGTGAAGTAAGGACTTGACAAGTTACAAGTGATCTTCTTTTACAACAGATGGTCATGCAGACCAGGCCATGGGAGCCAAGTCAGCCAATTGCGTTCGACCACTGGTCAGACGTACATGACATGATACATGGATCGGCATGTGTGCACTCGTGCTCGTGCAAGTGTGACAACCCACGGTTAAACAATAAGAGTAAACACGTAATATGTAGCTGAAAATGAGGACTATTAAAACTTTTTAATAAATAACTGTGAGGGTCACTAAAATGTGAAACCAAAAGTATGAAATCATGTTTAAAAGCTTTATTACAAAATAAAAGAGCTTTATAATGCATAGCTTGTTACTAGATTCAGATTTATTAGACTTAAGTTGTACTTTTGGTTTTTGAGTCGGATTTGTAAACCCTTGTTTTGACATTTCATTTTTCAATAATGCATAACTTGTTTCGAGACTTCAATTTGGTACATCCTACCTCTGGAACGGAGCGTAACCTCTCCACTTGCTCGAAAAGGTCTTGCCTAAATGCTCTCAGGTAAGGCGGGGTGTTACATTGTACCGCCTCCCTCGATTTTGACACTTTCATCGCTAGACCCCTAATTTTACATTCAGCGGAACTTTGCATTTGACTGATCGATACAATAATAATAACGATAGCAATAAGATGTCGATTTTGGCACGTTTGCAATAAAGAAAGAGAAAAATGAAGAGGAAGAGGAGGAGATCGAATGAAGGTGAGTGTAACACCCCTCATCTACCAAAGAGTCTTACCAAGGGCAACCTTATCAAATGGAAGTGCTATCATCTCGGTTGCCCGAGGTAGCACATATCAAATGGACAATAAAGAAATAATATTTAAATAAATGTAAGATTTAATGTAATTAGAACATATGTCTTAAACCATAAATTAATACAAAAGTCTTCAAAACCAACGTAATAAAATTTGTAATGAATGTTTAAACGACTGCACATCTGAACACCGTATCACCTACCGATGCCAAACCGCAACACTGGACATCAAAATCCTCGCTCATCGCAACGAGCGTTCCCGACTCATTAATGTGCACATCCCCCTCGTGGCGCGAGCCATAAGAGGCTAAACTCGGGGTGTGGAGTCGTCTCCCGCAACGGACCACCAATATCAATCGTAACCATTATCACAATACAATCACAATCATCATCATCGATCATCACACTTATCATCAATCACAACTTTATCAAACAATATACAAATGTACTGAGTATGGAAACCCTACCTCAAGCAAATCCGCAAGTAGCACAAAGAGCAAGAATGGCTAGAACTAATCATCTACGAATTCTCCTCCTAACAAACATACAATAATCTAATATTAACAACAAATTTAACATCCCAATCCCAATCCTAATTCAGCTTAGGGTTCTAGTAAAACCATCTCACAATACTAATTAAACAAGAGATTAAGGTACTTACGACAAAGATCAATGCAATAATGATTCCGACTAGCAACAATGACGATCAAGAGCTTAGTAATAGATTAAGGTGATTAGGGAGGGATTAAGGGGAATTTTTTAGGGTTAATGAAGTGTTTAAACTGACGAAATGTATTTATATCCCCTTAATTATCTTAATCCAAAACCGCTCGAAAATCCGTCAGACCGGTGTACTCGGCCGAGTACACTGCACTCGGTCGATGATACGAATTAGAGTGCGGAAGCGATAATTTCTGTCGAGCTAGACCTATAACCCAACAAAAGACGATCGAGCTCAAGACCTATTGAGCACAACCAAGTAATTATCCAAAACACGTTTGAATAAAAACGAAAATATATTGCTAAACAAGCAAATAAGGAAAACTGAAGTTTTTTTTTTTATTAATTTCGTGAATCAAAAATGCAGTAAAAACAAGGCTATAAATAGCTATCTTCTTGACCGATCATCCACCAAGAGCAAATGAAAGGTTCCTCACTAAATTGACTTAATTAGGACTATTAGTCTAGCTACTTAAAGCCCCTTTATTGTAGCATTAACATAGTTAAATTAAACTGCTGACGATTCTTTATTAAACTAAATGACATATTAAACTGCTGACGGTCCAGCGCAAGCCAACAACGTCACAAAGCGAGTCCTCGACCAAAACAGAGTGTCACCGCAAAACAGAGTGCTACCCGTCACGAAGCCAAGGTCATCACAGCCGTCTTTGTCACCGTTGCCCGCATCAGTCGACTACACTGCACTCGGCCGAGTACACCTATGCAAATAGCCGCCTAAGCGACAAACTTGACTACTCGGCCGATTACCACCTACTCGGCCGAGAAATGACATCCACTCGGTCGAGTGTACTCTACACGACCGAGTATCAAGTTAACAGAATACATGGAATTACAATGAGGGTTATGTTGAAGAAGGTGAGGAGGAAGAGTAGTAAAGGACGATGGTAGTGTGGACGAGAGGACGGGTAGAGGCATGAGTTGGAGTAAGTTTGTAAGATACATTGATTACTGCTGTAGATAGGAGCGTTCAAAGTGGATGGTAAAGATGTCGCCGACAGAAGGATTTGGCGGTAGATGAGCTGGTTAGAGCATGACCGATCACGACAACATGTGGCTTCTAGGTGTAATCTTGATATTTTTAGTGAGTTTTAGGGGTCGAGGAGAGAGGAATAATAAAGGTGGATAAGGATAAGGTAAGTATAAAGTATATTTGGTTTGGGATTTCTGATCCTAAATGAACAACTCTTTGACAGAGAATTTGGAGTCATACTTTTTCACTAGCCTGATAAGGGACATGGGTAATCAGATACAGATTTTACTCTTTCATATATGTCTTTTACAATTTTATTTTTGTCATTTTTTCCAATTCGCGGCCCCAAACCAATTGATGTTTTTTCCCTTCCCTCATCTCTCTCCACCACCTTCGTTCACCAACCCTTGCTTCGATCATTCCACTAGCCGACCGCCATTTTTCTGGCAGTCCTCGCCTTCCCCTTCTACAATATAATGATATCTCTTTGTACGTTCAAAAGATGACAAAAAATTTCCATGTTAAGAATAAAATGAGTTACGAAGTATAAATTTGGTTTAATCACCCATAGCTCCATAGGCCTTGGTGTGCCCCATCTCCTTTCATCATTAAAAAAAAATGAAAATCCTATCCTGAATTAGATCAGTAAACTCAATATAACCGAACCTGATTCGATCAAACCCAGCCCAAATCCGATCAAACCCGATCCAAGTAACCCAATTACCCCCTTTAGGCTTTATCCATGTCCCTTTGTGTAGCCCCATCCCCCACATCACAAAAACAACCCGAACAAATCAAAAATCCTATCCTCAATTAGATTACATAACTCCCCAAATGTTAGTTACTCTCACCTTTCCCACCACCCAACTCCCACTCCCACTCCCACTCCCCCAACTCCAAACATGTCCACCTTCTCAACCACAACTCCCCTCTCACTCCCCTTTCCCTCCACCACACTCACCCACACCCACACCCACCTAACCCGAACCCGAACCCAAACCCGGAAACCCACACTCACATTCACACCACTCCACGCCACCAACCCAGACACCACAACCACCACCATAACCATCCTAACCGCCGGCTCCATCGCCGCCCTCGCCGCCGCACTCTCCCTCTCCGACCCGGAGCTCCGCCGCCGGCAACAGGCAGTCGAGGTCGGCGGCGGGGACAAGGAGGTTGTCCGGGAGTACTTCAACGGTACCGGGTTTCAACGGTGGAAGAAGATATATGGTGATACTGATGATGTTAATAAGGTTCAGAAAGATATACGGGTTGGACATGCTCAAACTGTTGAAAATGTAGTTAAGTTGTTGTCTGATGAACGGAGTTTGAAGGGTGTTACTGTTTGTGATGCTGGTTGTGGGACCGGCTTGTTGTCGGTTCCGCTTGCTAAACTTGGTGCTCTTGTTTCTGCTAGTGATATTTCTGCTGCTATGGTTGCTGAGGCTCAAGCTAAGGTATCGGGTTTACCTTCTCTGTTTCCGTCATTTGTTTACCTTTCTATTTTTGTGTGTATACACAAATTCTCATGTAAGATCGTTTTAGAATAATTTATTAGTAGGAGACTAGTTTATATGCTAATGGGATACAGGCTACTCCTATGAGTCTAAGACACATTTGGTATTACTGTATTAGGATAAAACCTCAATTGCTTGTGGACTGGTTTCCGCGTCTATAAACCCATTGGCAAGGACTCGACTTTTAGCTTTCTATTTTGGGAATGCTTTTGATGGATTATTGTAATTCTATTACTCCATCCACTTGTCTTTTAGTCCACTAGTTATGACTAAAGATATTTACATATGTGTTGAGATTTTGTAGAGTTGATAGTTAAGTCTATACGGTAAGTTTACTTAATAGTTAATATACTCCCCGAGTCCTGTTTATGGAAATAGGAGGGGATCATTTGTAGACGTATTGTTGGAGGATAAGTGGAGGAAGGTGAGGTGGATAATCAAATGACTCATGAAAAAACATTCCCAAATTAGAATGGTAAACATATAAGTGAGACACCTAAAAATGGAATAAATAAAAAAGACCGAGAACCTGAGAGGGAGGGAGTAGTATGGTACACTTTTCGTGTTAGCCTCTTTGTCATTTATTTAAATTTGATGATATGGCACAAAGAATAAGGAAATGAGGGAAGATAGGTAGATAACTGAGACTTCAGATAACGTACAGAAATGATCGGACACAGAAATTATATGTACAAGTTGTGGTTTCTAGGGAATAATTTCGATCAAGTTTTAAGGTTATTCTAAATGTAAAATGTTATGCTTGATTTTAAAATGCTTGGTTTGTTTCAGCATTATCTTTTTACTAGTTAGGAATTCTGTTTTGTTAGCTTTAATTTCCAGCAATTTTGGGTGTTCTTGTTCAGTTTGGAGGTGATAATTCTGCCTGTGCAAACGTTAATGGTGGACGTTTAGTAACTTTGTGATCGAGTTGGAAGAGATTGGGGATTCTTAATCGCATTGATGGCGGTTTGGTTCTAATTTAATGGAACATTGGTTCATTGGGGAAAACTGTCATGTTCCGGTAAAACACACAAATGCACACTATTTGTTGGTTATACGCTGACGAAATAAAGTAAAATGACTCACTTAATTCGTTGCTCTTTTTTTCCAATTGTGAATTAGCAAGTCATTCGATATAATTGTCAACTCACTAAACAACCTATTAGGTACAGCTGACCCTCTAAGCATACATATTGCAAAAGCTCTTGTAGTTCTAGGTTAATGTTGTTTGATCAATACTTACTGGCCTCAATTATTCATCCTTGAGACGTGTCTAGGTTTTGTGTCAGCTGCACCAGAATTCTGCTGTGCAGCGTCGGGGCTTTTTATCGTATCATTTTGCTTGCCTAATCTCGACATATATACTTTATGTACCGATGAGCACCTAATCATTGTCTTTGTTAAAATCATAAACTTGTCAGCTGTCATTGGCCTTTTTCTTTTTGTTGCCTAATGCTTATATAGCTGCAGGGTTTTATGTTATGTTAGCAGGTGTATTTGCTAGTTTTTCTACCCCATTTTTGAATTATTCCTTCGTATGCTGAGGAATTGGGGGTTCTGTTTCACATAATCTTGCGAATATGATTTTCAATTGTTTGGGGCAATGATCAATTTCATTTTGTAAAGGGAGCCACAATAATAGTCAAATCTAGGTCATGAACAATGACTTTAACTGTCATCTGTTCTATGTGCACAGGCGAAGGAGGAGATTCAAAGTGGCGACAGTGAACTAGTGATGCCAAAGTTTGAAGTAAAAGATCTAGAAAGTCTGGACGGAAAGTACGACACGGTGGTCTGCCTTGATGTACTAATACATTACCCACAAGATAAAGCAGATGCCATGATAGCCCACTTAGCCTCTTTGGCTGAGAAGCGTCTGGTACTAAGTTTCGCGCCAAAGACATTTTACTATGCTTTGTTAAAAAGAATAGGAGAGCTCTTCCCGGGGCCTTCTAAAGCGACAAGGGCATACTTGCACGCAGAGGCTGACGTTGAAAGGGCTCTTGAAAAAGTCGGGTGGAAAATCAGAAACCGGGGACTTGTTACTACCCAGTTCTACTTCTCTCGTCTTGTCGAGGCAGTTCCTGCACAATGAGGTTTGCTTCATTCATGTTCTTTATTTGTAGAAAGCAATTTTGTTTAGTTTTTTTTGTGAAGTCTTGATTTATTAAGCAAGTGTATTCTGTATTTGTATCGTAAGTCTTTGTAATATACTAACTGTACCGAGTCATCAGATAGTTTCAGCTGTTCTGGATGCAGCCTTGAGCCTTCTATGAATTGTAAAAATCTGTATTGACAACATGCAAAATCATACTCTCAGTTTCCAACGAAAATATGTGGAAAATAATCAATTTGCCGGGTATTTAGGAAAGTGAAAATTTTGTATCTATTCGGTAGTACTGAACCGAGTACAACCACACTCATGTACGGATATTATCTTAATTCTATTTTTTTGGGTGAGTATGATGGTATTGAAATTCAACATTATTCGATTGACGCTCTATCAACTGTTTGAACGGAGTGTACTCGTGTATATACTTGATTATACATTGTAGCATCTAGTACGATAGGTCAAAGGGTCGACTATTACTCTCTAACAGACAGATACTCGAACATTCTTCATTTATCCATATGCTCAACACATAAAATATTATTGAAAAATGATTATTGTGTACAACAATATCCAAGAAGTCTCAATGTTTGAAGGGACAAGTGTATCTTTGTGAAAAGAACTTGACAACTTGTTAACCTAGGCATCAATCAATCGTAGAGTTAGTCGTAATCGTAACCTGTCTTACAATAACACGAACTATTGTATTAGACGATTTTGTCCCTGTCGTAACCTGTCTTACGGATAGAATTAATCTTATTTCAAAAACACGAACTATTGTATTATACGATTTTGTCCCTGTCAATATAAACCACGCGTTAACCCATCCATTTATAGTACAACATACAATATTACACCACGCGTTAACCCATCCATTTATAGTACAACATACAATATTACACCCAAAAGATTTAGAATATATCCAATTAATCCCAAAATATACCCTAAACTTCGGCCTTTATTTCTTTCCCATACAATCCCATAGAAATAAGGAAACTAATCCTCCAAAATCATGAAAATATCACAATTGATATAAAGACACCAAATCAACCCATCAAAAGTAAGACCCATTACCAACTTTAATAGGATAGATAATCTTAATTAATAGAGTATATTAATACCCAATTAGAATTACTCTGTATTATCTACCGTCTCTTCCACCTTCTCCTTTCAAACCCGATTAAAATATCAATCCACTTGCCTTAAGACCCACACAAAATATATTAAACTAATCGATTGCTAAAGGGTAAAGGGAAAAACTCGGAGATAAAGTTGAAAAGAGAAGGTTGGTAGTATCCTCAAACCAAATACCCTAAAATAATAGGAAAAAATAATCTCTCAAATACCCTCAAAATTCCCATTATTATCATTATTATCATAAAGTAATTTGCATAAACCCATAAGATAAACCCTGAATTACATAAGGAAATTGAAGAATAATATAATGGTGTCAAAGATTAAAGAAGAAGAATTAAGACAAATAGAGAATGGAAATAATGAGGAAAAGAGTAGAAGACACCCACGTTGGACAAGGCAAGAAACGTTAACATTGATACAAGCAAAAGACATAACAGAAAACGGTCCACATAAGGGTAGAAAGATATGGTCATCACTATCACCAGATAATAATATTACTGAACCTAAATGGGTTATGATATCAGGGTACTGTAAGCAGCAAGGAGTGTGTCGAGGCGCCGCGCAATGTCGGAAAAGATGGAGTAATCTTATAGGGGATTATAAGAGGGTTAAAACATGGGAAGGGAATTTGAATGATAATAAAACCGAGTCGTTTTGGGTTATGAGGAATGATTTAAGGAAGGAAAGGAAATTGCCTGTTTCTTTTGATTGGGAGGTTTTTAAGGTTTTGGAGGGCAGGGAAATTGGTGGGGTTGGGGTTGGGGTTGGGATTGGTGATTTCGCTTTTTCGCCTTTGCCTCTGCAGGCTGTTGCTGCTGCTTCTGAAGGGTCTTTTGGCGGAGATGAGGAGGATGGAGTTGATGTGGATGGGATGGACGTGGCCGAGGATGTCGAGCCTGAACCTGAACATGAACATGAACATGAACATGAAGATGGACCCGGGAATGGGAATGAGGACGAGGAGAATGTAATTGTGGATGCTGTTATTGGGTTGCCGGGTGATCAAAAGGAGGAGATTATGGAACTCGGGTTGAATTCCAAGGATGACGCGCCTGCTAAGCGTTTGTTTGAGAGCCCTGCTAATTATCCCGAGCCTGGTTCAGGTAGATTTCGCTTCTTTATTTGTCTACGTGTTTTATACACGTGACACCGTCTCATACAAAATTCTCTCTTAATTTATAAACGTTTAACTCGACATATCTTCTTAAACTACGATATATACTGATCGACTATAAAACAAGAACCGATACTGATATCCTTGTCTAGATGAAGTCAGGGGGTCGAACTTATGTATGTAAATAGTCTAATCGTTGGTTAATTGATTGTTATATGTCGAATTGTCGATCTCTTTGTAAGCAGATGGCGTAAGAGAATCATGGCCAGGCATCAGTTACTGGAATTCACAAGAGAAGGCGAAACGCAGAAGACAGTCAACAGAAGAGCCTAATGCAAACAACTTGGAGGCGGAAATGATGAGGGTTTTAGAGGAAAACAACAAGATGGTGACTGCTCAACTAGACATTCACAACCAGAATATCCAACTTGATAGAGAACAAAGGAAGGAGACCAACGACGTGTTAGTTGCAGCACTCGGAAACCTTACTAATGTCCTGGCTAAAATTGCAGAAAAGCTGTGATTTCATATCATTACTGTAAATGACAGTACGCATGCTTGAGAAGCCTGACACATTTAGATTTATGTTAGTTTAAATTCAACATTCTTACTGATCATCATAAATTTTGCTCTCTTGAGGAGATAGCTATGTTACTTCAACTTGGCTGCGTGTTATTGACGACACGATACGACATTGATAACATAGATATACATGTAGCTTTTAATTCCCTCATTTCCAAGCATTTGTTTACCTTTGATTAAAATACTCATTGCAAAAAATAAAAAACGTAAACAAATGACTGTGACGAATGGAGTACTCTATAATTGATTGAACACAAGGTAAGGTTATCAACTATCTAGACAAACATGTTATGTTGACAGAGTAACCTTTCAAGTTTTCTTTCATTTTCAAATTGGTGCAATTATGCTTTGAAGTCTTCTATTGGGTCGAATTGTAGAAAGTAGGATCGAAAATCATCGTATTCTACCTTCTGCCAGTAACGGACACATGAATTTCGTACAGGGAGGAACCAAAAAAATTTCAATACATTTACTGTTTTCGATATGCTGCCCCTTCGAGCATGTTCACTCTAGTAGATTGCAAAAAATGAATTTGTTGACTATTTACACACATATATAACAATTTATTAACATAAACTCGCTAATTACCAAACACAAATACTAAATTTGTTAATTGAAAATTGAAATATACTACTCAAATCTGTCAATCCAATCCTTCATTTATAATCTGTTTGACCAATCTTTTTTTACTAATATTAATTTGTTGAGTATCAAAAGAGACCTCGGTATTTTCAAATTTCCTACTACTAATACTGATCCAAGCCACAATGACACAATGTCCATTTTTTTCTAAGACAAAAATGGATATTTTTCTATTGAAAATATTTTTTATTTGTATTTTTCTCTATCCAGCATTCAGCAATACAGTAGGAAACAAACTACTTCGTATTGAAGATGAGATACGAAAATGAAAATCACTCGACCTAACTAAATTTGATCCAATATGAAGCCCAACTTGATATAATAATACAATAAACCGGAGAATTCAAACCAAAATGATGCAAAAATTAACCAATAGTCAATCTGATCAAGCACTTCGGCCTAATATAGCCCAAGCCCAACATTAAATCACCTGACCACCCGTCACAATATGATCAGAGTGACCACACCCGTATGTAACTCAGCCCAAACCAGACTTGACCCAAGATGACCCACCCCAACTGCGCGAACCCCCCAACGAAGCCAACATAAATCCAATCCTTCCGGCTTCCACCATCAAAGATGGCAGTAGAACAACTAGCAAGTTTATCCGTTGAGTTACGGCCCTTCCACTCGACATCCAACGGATCACTACAACCCGACATATAACCGAACTAAGTAATCCGGCCATTACCGATCGAGTAACCCGACTACTACCTCTACAAGTTGAGGCATAGGTGAAATAAAAATCCGCACCCCTCAAATCTCGCGCCTCTAATATTCACTTCTCTCGAAGATTTTCCAATTCAAAAAAAAATCAACCAAACCATCCGCGAAAACTCGAAAATGGATGCAGAAATGGAGAGAATAGGTAGCGACATAGAAATGGAGAAACAAATTGACGAACAATTCATCGATGAACACGATGAAGAAACTCAGCTTTTAAAAGATCGTTTTAATCTTTCCGCCATTTCCATTGCTCAATCTCAAGGTCCTCTTTCTCTTTCTCTCTATCTCTTTCTCTTCTTTTCTTTTGATTTCGCGATTTCTGACGATTTTATCGGCGAAATCTTTCGAGCAGCGAAGGAAATTGGAATGGAGATTTCTGAGCCTATTGTTGCTTGCATTTCTAATTTAGCCTTTAATTACGCTGGTAATTCCTTTTTCTTTTGATTTCTCGTTAATTTCTGTTCATTTTGTTTGATTTCTAGGGTTTATGTTGAACGTATTGTCATTTATAGAGTAATCTTGTACGTTAGATTGTTATATTGATTAAGATTGCAGCTGTGAGCTAAACTGTTACAGATTGTTTGAGCGCAGAAAGTATGTAAAATTGTAATAATTCGGTGTCGATTTTGTTGAACTTAGGAGTTTTTCTGTGTTAATCAGTATAGAATTCGGTATACCTCGTCCTCGTCACTGTTCAGTGAATGTGATCGCTTTATCTTGTAGGCTAGCTTATGATGAATGTGTCATTGTTTGTGCTGCCTCTACTCGTTACATTTCCGTACATTTGTTGAATATATTCGAGAAAACGGAGGAAGTATTGGATAGGCATAAATTTGTGTACTACTGTATTCTGCTATAAATCGCTTGAACGTAGGAAGCATGTAAACATTGTGATCATGCTGTGTCGATTTTGTTTGAATTATGAGTTTTTCTTAGTCGGTTATGGTAAGAAGATGATAAGAAGATGGAAGGGAATTGTGTATCTTTTATTAATTCTGGATGTGATTAAATAGATTACAATAGGTTTTTGGTCTTTTCCACATTATTACAAGAGAGACTCTTTGTCCTTCATTTTACTGGGTCATAAGGACCGTAATACCCCCTCTCAAGCTGGAGCATGGAGATCAAGAATGCCCAGCTTTCGGAGAATATAAAAAAATTGTTTCACCCCTAAGGCTTTGGTAAAAATATCTGCAAGTTGCTCATTGGTAGAGACATGTGTCGTAGCAACCAAACCCTCGACAATAGCATCCCGAACAAAATGGCAATCGATCTCAATGTGTTTAGTTTGTTCGTGAAAAACCGGATTGTGAGCTAGTTGTAAAGCAGATTGACTATCGCAAAAGAGTTGCATAGGCAATGGCACGGAAACACCCAAACTAAGCAAAAGACCTCGTAACCATTTCAACTCGCGGTCATGAACCGGTATTCAGCCTCGGCAGAAGAAAGGGAAACAGTCGTTTGTTTCTTTGTCTTCCAAGAAATTGGCGACCCACCAAGAAAAACAAACCATCCAGTAGTCGAGCGACGAGTCAGAGGACAACCAGCCCAGTCAGAATCACACCAACCGGAGACGACAAAAGCACTGTCAGACCGCAAAAATATTCCCTGACCCGGACTCCCTTTCAAATAACGAACCACACGCAAGGCAGCCGCTAAATGTTCTTGTCGTGGTTGATGAAGAAAACGTGAAAGGATATGCACTGTATAAGAAAGATCAGGACGTGTAACGGCAAGATAAACAAGACGCCCAACAAGTCGTCGATATGCCTCAATGTCGTCAAGAACCGCCCCTCCCGCGAGCCCAAGTTGATGATTTTGTTCAAGTGGGGTCACGGCGGGCTTAGCTCCAAGTAAGCCAGTCTCAGAAATAATATCAAGAGCATATTTACGCCGACTGAGATAAATTCCCTCGGTACTACATGCCACTTCAATACCGAGAAAATATTTAAGTGGCCCCAAATCTTTCATATGAAAACAATTCCCTAAATATGTTTTGAAAACAGAGACAACGGAAGCATCATTACCCGCAATAACAAGGTCATCAACATAAATAAGGACAAATAGACGAACCTCGTTATGCGAGAAAGAAAATAGTGAGTAATCAGAATAAGATTGAGTGAACCCGTAATCACGGAGCGCAGCAGCAAGCCGGGCAAATCAACAACGGGGAGTTTGTCGTAAGCCATACAAATATTTCTTCAAACGACAAACCTTGCCCTCCTTTCCACGACTAAAACCAGGTGGAAGTCGCATATACACCTCTTCGTTCAAATCACCATGTAAAAAGGCATTGTGTACATCCATTTGATGCAATTCCCAACCTTTGATAGCAGCAACAGATAAAAAAGCTCGGACTGTTACCATTTTGACAACCGGAGCAAAGGTCTCCCCATAATCTAAGCCTTCCACCTGATGATTACCAAATACCACAAGGCGGGCTTTGAAGCGTTCAAGAGTGCCATCAGAATTGTACTTAATTTTATACACCCAACGACACCCGAGAGCCTTGTTATGAGAAGGAAGATCGGTAAGCTCCCATGTTTCATTGCGTTCAAGAGCGTCGATCTCATCCTGCATTGCCGCATACCATCGGTCGTCGCGGATAGCCTCTTTAAAAGTGGGTGGCTCAGTATGGGAAGTAATAGCTGCAAGAAAGTGACGATGTTTCTCCGAAAAAGAAGCACAATCAACATAATTTGCTAAAGAATACGGAGTACCTGAGGGTGACGAAGGCGGACTGGGTGAGCGCGAGGATGGATTTTGTGCGGTGCCGAGAACATAGCCTTGCAGTCGAGAGTTAGGAAATTTTTGTCGACGACCACGACCAAGCTCAGCATCATTAGTGTGTACACTAGCTTCGTTCTCAGTACCCACTTCGTCCGTACAAGAACCACCGGAAGGAGCCCCACCTGGTGGGGTAGGAGTCGACCCCCTCGGAGTGGCATCACTCTCATCAACAGACTCATTAAAAGGAGCATTAAAAAGGGGATCGGGGTCCGTTGGGGATAACGAAGAGACGGAGGAGGCGAAAGGAAAGAAATTCTCATGGAACACAATTTCACGGGACACGAAAACAATTTCTGTCTCAAGGTCATACAACTTCCAACCTTTCTTATTGTGTGGGTAACCAACAAAGACGCATTTTCGACCGCGTTTTTCAAACTTATCACCATGGGTATTTTGATTATGGGCGAAACAAAGGCACCCAAATACTCTCAAATTTGTGTAAGACGGGGCAACACCAAAGAGACACTCATAAGGAGTCAAATTAGCAAGCAAAGCCTAGGGAGTACGATTAATTAAATAGACAGCAGTAAGCACGCACTCACCCCAAAAGGTTTTAGGCAAATGAGCTTGAAATAGAAGAGCCCTCGCTACATTCAAGATATGACAGTGCTTACGTTCAACACGACCATTTTGCTGAGGTGTGCCAACACACGACGTCTGAAAATGTATCCCTTTTTGAAAAAAATACCCAGCCATACAATTGAATTCAGTCCCATTATCACTTTGGACACATTTGACAGTTTTAGAAAATTGAGTGGCAACCATAGAAAGAAAACTCATAAACATGTCAGTAACTTCCGTCTTATCAAGTAGCAAATAAACCCAGGTGGCACGGGAATAATCGTCGACAATTGTTAAGAAATATTTGGCACCACAAGAGGAAGCAATGCGATAAGGACCCCAAAGATCGCAGTGGATTAATTCAAATTTGTCCAAAGCACGCTTATTATTCAAAATAAAACTACTACGATGTTGTTTTGCCAAATGACATGTTTCACATACGGATTCCTTATTAAAATTAAAACCACGAGTAAAAGGAATAGCGCTGACAGCTTTGTGAGACGGATGACCAAGACGTCGATGCCAGAGAACAAGGGAATCCGTATTGCTGACAGAATGCACCACCGTTTTCCGAGCACCCGCACAAATCCAATAAAGACCATCCCGCAACTCACCGACTCCAATCGTCGTCCTCAAGGTACGGTCCTGAATAAAACAGGAATTTTTAGCAAATTCAAAAATATAATCATGACGGGAGGTAAGTTGTGAGACGGAAATAAGATTACAAGACAAACTCGGGACATACAAAACATTATCCAAGATTAGCTTGTCACTAATAAAAACCGAACCCATAACAGTGGAAAGAACCTGGTGACCATTGGGCAGCCCAATAGGACGAGCAGGAATAACACGTTGGGCTTCCAAACACGACAAATTTCCGGTGACGTGATTGGAAGCACCAGTATCTAAAATCCAAAAAAACATACCACTCAATCGATCAGCGGCAATGAAATTGGCAGAGACACCGGCGGTCACAAGGTTAGCCTGAACTGGAGCAGGGGTTGCGGCAAGACCACGGCTAGGGGCAAAACCCGTGCCGGCAAGAGGCTGCCCAGAACGCGCCTGACCGTACACGACGGAGTTCGGCCAAGGACCGTGGTTTATCACCCCACCAATCAGGAAACTTTTGAGTTTTAATGTAGCAAGTAGCGATTTCGTGCCCACGAGTTTCATAATAGGTGCAGAAAAGTTGCCGCCTCTCACCACGCTCCTTATTACGCAAAACCCGTCAGTCGACAGGTGGGCGAGCGTGACCAGGAGTGGCAAAGGCAGCCACGGCAGAGACATCCAGGGACGAGTCAAGAGGGGCACGGAGTCGTTCTTCCTGAAGCACAATCTGATATGCCCGAGTAAGGGAAGGTAACGGGTCCAATTAGAACTGTTGTGAACGGATATTGGCATAAATGGACAAATCAAGACCCATAAAAAATTGATGAAGACGCTCATTATCCATTCGTTTAATAGCGGCACCAGCAATTCCACACTCGCACTTACCGCATTTACAAGCAAATGGCTGTTCATGAACTATAAGAGAGTCCCAAAGCGCCTTAAGTTTACCGAAATAGGTGGTAATATCCATACCTTTGAGTTGGCGGCAGTCGTGCAATTGGGTCTTCAAGCCATGAATTTTGGACCCGTCAACCACCGAAAACTGACCCTCCAGTTCGGACCAAAGCAGGGAGGCGTCTTCAACATAGGATACGGTTTCCAACAGGGATTGATCAATTGTATTGCGAATCCATTGTACGATTGTGCAATGGACGACCTCCCAATTTTCGAGATAAAATTTATCGGTGGGTTTTGTAATTGAGCCATCAACGAAGCCGAATTTGCGACGTGCTTTTAATGACATCTTCATCGAATTTTTCCAATCATCGTAGTTATCGCGTCGTAAAATAACGGTAGATATCTTGGCTCCGGGGATATTATGAGAGCCGAGATAATAGGGATTCGAAAAATCGAGCTTTGGTGGCTCGTTGGGTTGTTCGTCGCCAGGCATGAAGGCGGATGGCTGTTAATTGTGGCTGTTTTTAGACGGCATGTTGTTTGGTTTTTGAGAAAAAGAACCGCTCTGATACCATGATTAGAAGATGGAAGGGAATTGTGTATGTTTTATTAATTCTGGATGTGATTAAATAGATTACAATAGGCTTTTGGTCTTTTCCACATTATTACAAGAGAGACTCTTGGTCCTTCATTTTACTGGGTCATAAAGACCGTAATAGGTTAAGATTAGAATTCGGTACACCTCGTTACTGTTAAGTGAATGTGATCATTTAATTTTGTATGCGAGCTTGTGATGAATGCATTGTTGCCTAAATTCATTCTATTTTCGCACATATGCTCAAAATATTTGCGGAAAACTATGAATAAACAAACTAAATTTATTGAAATGGAATGAATGGATGGACTATGGAGTATTGAATAGGCATATTTGTGAGCTATAGTGCTATACTGCTATAGATTGCTTGAACGTGGGATTATGTAAACATTGTAATTGCTCGGTGTCAATTTTAAATTAGGAGTTTTTTTTACGTTAATTAGTTTTGAATTGAGCATGCCTCATCAGTCATCACTGTTGTTCTGTGATTATGATCATTTCACTTTTTTTGCTAGCTTGCTTGTTTGTGTCGCCTATATCTTGACACTTGAGGGCTATAAGTTGCATGAGGAGTTGAAGACATACACATTTTTGTTAATTAGGCAGTGTTGAATATTTACGTGTTTTTAAGTTGTGCACGCATGGAGGCATCGTCTTTTACCTCTACCAAGTAAATCTTTTGTGTTTTATCTGTGAAGAGTAGGATACTGAGCCTTTTGAAACTGTAACTTACTAGAAAATATATTGTGCGCTTATATCTACAGTGATTATAAATAACATCTTATTTTAAATTGGGACTTATTTTTACGATACTTTAATGTAGAATTGTTTTACATGAACTTACACCTTGGATGAGGGTTTTGTACTTGTGTTTGGCTTGCAACTGTAGATTTAACAGACATATTTCAATTGTGATATGTAGCGGTGGTATTAGTGTATATATGACATGACAGAGACTTTCTTGTGTTTGTTTATTAGAGCATCTGGCCAAGGACCTTGAGCTTTTTGCACATCATGCTGGTCGTAAATTGGTAAACACAGAGGATGTTATACTTGCAGGTATTCCACTCTATCTAATTACCAATTATCTCTTTACCTTGCTAATTATCACTAAAACTACTTGCATAATTTAATGCCTTATTTTTTAGTACTCCACGTATGACTAGAATCCTACTCATTCGAGTTTGGATTAGACTATAGAATCTAATGATCACATGTTGTTCTTTTGTCATTTGCCCTTTACCTTGACTATCTATGCATACCATAACTTAAAGAATCTAGAGATCAGATGTCGCTCTGTTGTCATATGCCCTTCGCCTTGACTATCTTTACATACCAGGCCTTTTTGCTTTCGTCCTTCATTCCAAAGTTCAAATGAAATCCACAATTTTCTGCTGTTATACTTCGACGTACTCCTCGGCAGCTATGTGGTCAACTTATTGCTTTCTTTCACTGATTGAATGCACATATCTTTTTTCGTGATTCTGGAGCGACTCACATTATAGCTGCGGGCTGCCTTCATTCTAATCAGAGTGCAATCGTTGTTTGTTATTATGATCAGGAAGTACGATAATCTGTCTTTGGACTGCGGGTCAAGTCTTTTGATATTTCAAAATTTTTTTCAGCTCATCGAAATGAGAATCTAAGTCAATCATTAAGAACCTTCTGCAATGATCTGAAAGCAAAGGAACCTCAGACAGAGAAAAGGAGAAAGAAAGCGAGGAAGGAGGACAAAGCTACAACAAGTACATTTCAGACAATTGATTTGTGACTTAAAATCTCTCATAGAGGTAAGCATTGATAATAAGGACCAGTTTAATTTTAACATAGTCATAATTTTTTTTTAAAAATATAGGCGCTTACATTGTTTTCAACGCAATTTTCATCTTGGGTCGTTCCGAAACAATCTCTTTGTGTTGCTAGCACAAGGGTAAGACTGCGTACAACCAACCCCCTTTACCCCACAATTTACGGGAGCCACTGAGGCAATGGGGTAATGTTGTTGTAATTTTTTCCATTCTCATTGCACTATTGGAGTACAGAAGTCCCTATTTTTTGGTCTGCTTTCTCGTGAAATAAACAAAGTGGCTCACTAATCTTTTATTATGACGTAGCAGTCATTCGATACAATTTTCGACTCAATTTTCTTTATGGGTCATGTGAATTAGCCTATATGTGTTGTTAATACAATTAGGGTAATGATGTTGGACAGGCGGTAACACTGAAGAACTGTAGTACTCCGTATTACTTTGCCCAGAGTATGATGTATATGTTGCAGCTATATTCATGCACCGGTACTAATGCACTTCCGGTAGTAGCATCAACAGCAGAGTTGAACTGATGAAGCAAAAATGACACATCAGGACGCACACAAGTATGCGTAGTAATCCGAGATTATGAATTAGAATTGAGTATATATTAGTATCTGAAAGCGTCTCTTATTAGGTTTTGTAGAATTGTATAACTGTCTAGCATGGGTTCAGCCGCACCTTAGTCCAAATACACTCGCAATTTCACAAAATTATTTAGGAGTAGGTCATAAATTAGAAACCTATGATTGAGTTTTTATGCGTATTTTTAGTTGAAATGTTCCATTCAATACCTATGGCGATGCTCCTCCATTAATATCATATGGTTTTCGTTCTATAACACTGATGAAAATGATGAAGAAAACCACATATTTGGTGGTAGAACTTCATCTACTTGAGACATTTAACCTAAAAATACACTCAGAAGTCACAAGTCAGAAGTCATTATCAACCCCCTACTTTTTGATCTCTTGATGTTTTGCAAAGAAAGTAGAAATTAGATCTCTTGATGTTTGTAAATTTTAGGAAAAATTCAAAATTACTTCCTTTTATGTACAATTTTTTCAAACTTACTCCCTTTTAAAACAAAATTTCAAAATTACTCCCTTATAAGCGACTTCCGATCAAAAATTGCTACCAAGACCCAACTTAAGTCATAAGTTGACCAATTTTCCGGCAAAATTCAATTTTTTTGTAATTTCCTTCCCATTTTGCCCCTGTTTCTTTTGCCTTAATATTTATCTCATCCCACTTTCTAGTTTAACTTTTTTCTGTCTGCCTACCTTGTTTCTATCTCCTCTTTCTTCATCTCATCTTCTCTACCCCATCAACTTACCAGCTATGTGTCTCAAATATGCAATATTTAAACTTTGAATCAAAATTCCACAAACTAAATAGGCATCCCCTCCAACATACTTAGTTCTACCTTTTCTAGACACAAACTGCACACCATAATATATATGCAGGTTAACATTAAAGTTAGTATCCATTCCTACAAATCATATGACATTGTAGGTAAAGAAAGGGTAAATGTTCAACACTAATCAACACATCATTTTTGCCTTAAATCGTTCAATCAAATAGGGACAGGGAAACTAATAAATCACATAAATTAGGGTTTAATCAACATGAGGAATTGCAGTAAACTAATAATCAAATAATAACAACAAATTAATTCTTTATAATTATGACTTAAGTTGGGTGTTGGTAGCAATTTTTGATTGAAAGTCGCTTATAAGGGAGTAATTTTGAAATTTTGTTTTAAAAGGGGGTAAGTTTGAAAAAGTTGTATATAAAATAGAGTAATTTTAAAATTTTCCTAAATTTTATATGTAAGCTGACAGGTGGCTTCTCCCTTTTTACCGGGTTACGAAACATCGTCGACGTTTTATAAAACATCGTCGACGTTTTATAAAATATCGTCGACGTTTTTTATAAAAAAGACGGTCACTACCCTTACCTCACATTCCTTTCACTCTCTTCCCTAAACCCACATTTCTTTCACCTTCTCTCACCACCCGCCGCCCCCAGCCTCAGCCCCACCACCACAGTGACGCCGCCCCCAGCCCCACCACCACAGTGCCGCCGCTACCCTACCCCTTGTTCAAGTAAGTTTCCTTCTTTTAGTTAGTTATTATTTGAATTAGTAGTTATTGTTAGTAAATTGTTGTTTGTTTTTCAAATTAAAATTAGAATTAGTTTAGTGATTGTGTTGTGTTGTTGAAGACGGGTTTTGATTGTTGTTGGATGGAGTTTGGACGCTTGTATTGTGCAATGGAGGTTGAATAAGCCGGTGGATGGACGTTGGTGTCACTGACCAACGTCCAAACTGAACGTTGGTGTCACTGACCAACGTCCAGACCAGACGTTGGTCACAGATACCAACGTTCAGACTGAACGTTGGTGTAGGGTGTCGACATTTTTTTTCTTTGTTATTGATATGAACGTATTATTCTCGTAAATTTTTATTTTTTCTAAAACATATGTAGTTTGATTCGTGTAAAATTTATATCTTTTCTCGTAAAGTTATCGATCGCTATTGAAATAACGTTTTATACGTTTTTTATCGCTTTTGAAATTATGCTTTATTCGTTATTTCATATGTTATAAGTTATTTCATAACACTATATTATTGTATATGCAGATGGATAAAGAAAAAAATATTATGGTGGTCCCTGATCGTACGAAAGGCCGAAAAGTGACGGCATCTAAGCGGCGCTTACCCGGTGTGCGTCAAGCCGGAGTTGGCTTTCGTCCTACTCAGTCAGAGGGTACGGACGTTTCCCCTACGCCCCCGCCTGCTGTGAGCGAGACTGTTTTTCCGTCAGTTTTTTATAGGTTAGGGGTCGTTAATGATGGTAATGTTGACGGCGGTTCAGGATCTGAGTCGGAGGAGGCGGCAGAGCAGCCCGATGACGAGTGTTTTGTAGAGAACCAGGTAGCTGAACCAACAGGTAAGAAGGTGGTACAGGTTGGTAGAGGACGATATGTGCCGGTTAGTCAGGGTTCATCTAGCACGGGGAGGAAGAAGACGAAGAGGGATTTGTCTTGGCGTCTTAGTGGCGTGGTTGAGGGAGGACGGAGGACCGGTTCACCTCAACGTCTTTCGTAGTTTTGGTGGGCATGTGGCTTATAAGAGTTGGACGGAGGCCAAGCCGGCGAGAACGTGGCTCAAGTGTTACGAGAGGCCCGGTTGTATGGAGGCTATGAACGGGATGAAGGTGCCGGAGCTGGTTGCCCGGAGAGTTAGTGAGAGTGGGCTTGGTGTTTTGATGAGTTGTGTGACCACCGGCATAGATGAAAATCTATGTAGTGCATTTGTAGAGAGGTGGCAGCCGGATACTAACAGTTTCCATATGCCTTTTGGAGAGATCACTATCTTATTACATGATGTTCAGCGTATTCTAGGGATAAAGGTGAGTGGCGTTAGGGTTTTTGTGGAGGGTATGGTGGAGCAGGAGGAGGGTAGCACGAGGGATGATGCAGGCTTGAGGGAGAAGATGGCTACTTTATTTGGGCTGGCTTTTCAGGATGTCGAGCCACCATATTATAGGAGTGGTGGGTTGTCGACCCAGAAGTTGAGGGAGGTTGTGGAGACGGGTCGCCATGATGAGTCGTTGAGGGCGTACTTGATGTTGTTGGTTGGACAGACATTGTTCACGGACAAGTCTAGTGATAGGGTAGTGGCCCGGATGCTTCATTTGTTTGATGACTTGGATAGTTTTGGTGAGTATGCTTGGGGGGCTGCGACATTGGCGTACTTGTACCGTCAGTTGGGTATGGCGTCGCAGAGAGATGCTCGTGGGCTTAGCGGTTGTTTGTCGTTGCTCCAGGCTTGGATATATGAGTATTTTCCTCATTTCCGACCTCATGCAGGATACTATGTTGAGGGTAGACCATTGGTGGAGGCTTGGTCACGGGTTCCTAGGTTTAAGGGGGAGGAGAAGATTCTAGATGAGGACCGTCAGAGGCTAGACGGGCTTAGGGCGGAGCATATTCGTTGGACCCTTTACGGTGTTGGTTCACATCGCTCTTGTAGGACATCGCTTTATTCGGGGTTGATTAGATTTCTTGATGTAGTAGAGCCATATCAGCCTGACCGTTTTTTGCGTCAGTTTGGGTATGTCCAGCCTATCCCGACCGCTATGATTACTCCAGCTGTTGAGCATCGTCCGCCTTCACCGAAGTCGGGTTATAGGTTGTATTATGGGGAGTATCCTGATTCGGAGTGGGGGCTCCCAGAGGCTCGGATTGTTTTGAGAGACCGTTCACACCCGGTCGTGATGCCGTTTGACACGGGCGATCGTTACATGACATGGTACACGAAGTCCTCCCACCCGTATTTCTTTCCTCCTGGCCGTCGTACCAAGTTTTCTACGGTGCCTCTTTTGGATGAGCCGGAGTTCGGCAGAGCTCTTGCATGGAGGTTCTCACTTATCTACAGACAGCCTACTCAGCAGGCGATGACATCGTGTGTTCAGCGGTTGGTTACAGATATGGCCGACTACTTCAGGAACCCGGAGGACGACGACGACGATGATGTAGGACATGACGACGTTTGATTATTTAGTTATGTTTTATTTGTTGTATTGTGTTTCTACGGATTATTTTAGATTATTTTATGTTTGAATTATGTAATGGTACTTTTATTTTTATTATTATTAGTTTATGTTTTGAATTATGTAATGGCCACAACATGAAAACCCTAGCATTTCCTCTATATAAACCCTTTACCCAACAAATTATTTCCACACAACTCACTATCTTCTCTCTACTCTTAAAATATATTACCTCTACTATCCTATACTTTAATCATGGTGATGACTAATATACAACTAGTGAATTATTATCAAAATAAAATTAACGAGATAGTTAACGAGTTCCCCTTACTATTCGACCGCCTAATGATTGTGTTGAATAATCATGTACTTAATAATTTCATAAGTCGTGGCAATCCTCCTCTATCATCGCTTCAACTAATGCATGAACCTATTTACGGTCTCAACAACCCTTCCATTCATCCTATGAACGTAACTGAAGGTATCATTACTTATAATCTATTGTCTAATTTTTCTAATCAATAAAGTTTGTGACATTATTAACCAGATTAATTTTTAAATCCAGAAAATGTCATCCTGAAGCGAAATGAGTGGGAGAAAGTGAGGTTGGAGATAGTTGAACTGTTCAAGAGGTGTTTAATAGTTGTCCCATATAGGACCTTACACTCTCTATGTGAAGGGGACGGCCGGATGTTCCTGGGGCCATTTCAGAGTCTTAAAACCTATGAAATGTATGTAACTTACATAGAGGAGGAGTTTTATAGGCCTAATGGTTCTTCATCCGAAGGATATTCAACTGATTAAGTGTTAATGAAATGTATTTAACGCTGATTAATTGTTTGTTCTGCACTTGATCGTTGTAATATTTATCAGTTTTTAATTAATGAATAAAGTCGTCAGTTGAGTTGCTCACATCATGCTCAGAACTTTATTAAATTTGTCAGTTGAGTTGTCACATTATGCTCAGAACTTTATTAAAGTCGTCAGTTGAGTTGTCACATCATGCTCAGAACTTTATTAAATTCGTCAGTTGAGTTGTCACATCATTTCCGGAACGAATTCCAAGTCTCCCCTCTATTTAAGGAGCTCACTCCACCATCATTTTTCACATAACTTACTATCTCATCTACTATCTCCCTAAAATCTCATCTATCATTATGCCTATGAACGATGTTGAAGAGGTTAATTTCATACAAAATAGAATAGATGAAATTGTTAATGAGTTTCCTTCCATATTTCGCCGTTTACTAATCGTGTTTAATAATAATATCATTTGGGATTTCATGAACCGTTATGAACCTAATCTCGTATCACTACCACAAATGATGATGATTTGGTAATTCAAGCCAAAGGAATATTCATCCACAGATTACTCCACTGATTAGTCTTACTAAAACCGACTGCATGTGTTTGATGAAAAATTGTGGTGATGATGATTTGGTTTGCAGCATGGGTATTTTAATCGTTTCTTCTATGTA
Organism: Heliosperma pusillum; assembly: GCA_022085475.1. Taxonomy (NCBI): domain Eukaryota; kingdom Viridiplantae; phylum Streptophyta; class Magnoliopsida; order Caryophyllales; family Caryophyllaceae; genus Heliosperma; species Heliosperma pusillum. Next base: position 25,799 of record JAIUZE010002726.1, on the reverse strand, counting down.
ATGTAATTTTAAGACTTTAACTTATGTGACCTTTATTCCAGTACTTTATTAATGTATGTCAGCTTTATTAATGTATGTCATCTTTAGTCGAGTATTGTCAATTTTATTTAATCAAAAATAAATTGAGATAAAAGAAGAAAAAATAATACATAAATATCCATCAATTACACAAGTACAACAATCAAGACTTATCCCTTCTTGTGCGGCGCACTCTAGGTGTCGTTCCCATACATGTGTGCCAGTTTTCGAAATTTGTCTTGTACAAATCTTCATAGTGTGCAACATTTTGTTCTCTATACCCCGCCCAAGTCATCTCTATTGGAGGCATTGGAACTTCTTGAGATGGTCCACTACAATGCAACCGCATCCAATGTTGGTGGTGATTTAAAATCCACAAAACACCATATGAGACCGGACTTTGAGGACAACTTCTTAAAGGCAAAAATGTACTACATTACCATGTACTCGGACTAGACGGGGCCTTACCTATGACACAAATTGCCCAGTTAAACAACGATGCGAAAACATACAGATGAACGTCATGCATCCAATGTTCTTGACCACAACCGGTGTTGTTGGAAAATTCAATGCGCCTCAAAGTGTTGTCAAACATAGTAAAACCATTATTTGTGACGTAGGTCGCATCAAAATAATCCTTGTACACCTCAAAACCCCTAATCTCTCGAGCACACCATTCTCGCATCACTAGATGGTCAGTTTCTCGACCCCGGGCAGCATGAGACAATACTCGAAAACCACAATGACCATCATCACCTACATCCACCCAACCATCAAAAAAACACCACATCTCCTCCGGGACCCCCCATCTTTTATTCCAGCTTGACAAAGGACCCCTAGTGTAAGCCAATTCCAAAGGTGCACCGACCCTCACCTCATCAAAATCACCAACTGTTGTTTGTTGAGTGGTCGTCGATCCATCTGAACCAGGTGTCCCAAACTTCCTCTTTACATGTTCAAAAAATGACTTGTTCCTAGTAGTAGATCCTCTTGGTCGACCTTTGGGGTTTTCTCTAACAGGGGGTGGCAATACGTACTCGTCTTCCGGATGAAGAAAGGTGCGCATCTTCTCAATAAAAGATCTCTTACTTGCCGGATCACTACTCCTCATTTCATTGACGAGCTCTTCAAAGGCATCATTATCGTTTTTCGGCATTGTGTCATCATTGCCATACTCCAATGTCCTCCAAAATGAATGAACTTGATCAAGGTGAACTCTCTCATCATTGTTTTTCAAACCAACCAAGAGACAAGCACAAGGTAAGCCATGAGTAGTTCTTAAAGCACAACCGCATCCATTTACCAACCTGATCCCTAACTCAATTCCCCTCTTAGTTTCATTTTCCATAATCCCGATGGCTTTTAAGGACACCTTTCCTTTCAACAAAGAAAACAAATGAGATGTATGACGAGGTTTACTTCTTGACTCCTCGAGCTCTTTTCTTATTTTGGAGTGTTGTCCTTCAAGCATAGAATGAATACGGGACCACATAGTATCAAGGGTTAGGCTAGAACTTTTCAACCAAGCCTTCAAAAGAGAATGAGAGGACTCCACCCGGGAAGTAGCCGTGTTTCCAAGATGGAAATACCGGTTCGTGTAGCATAATATGAACCCTGTTGAGTACGGGCCCCATGTTTTTGCCGCATAAGTCGCCACTACCATCCAATTTTTACAAAAGGCGGCCCAACGCAACTCGTACTCTTCCTTTGTAGTAGCATTTATCACTCCATTCCAACCATGCTCTTCATTGCACATGATTTGCTTTGTGCGCCACTCATGCTTTGACCACGATTGTGCTTTGCTCTCAACAGCACGGTTCAAGTGCCAACGACACAACAAATGAGGTGTAAGAGGATAGACGACCGTAGAGCCGCGATCAAACCCAACTCCGATCAGTGACAAACGCTGAAATAGATGCGTCGAGAGCCGTGATCAAACCCAACTCCCGATCAGTGACAAATGCTGAAATAGATGCTTCGGTGAACTCGAGAAGCATACCCAACTTCTTCAATAACCATTTGTACCCATCTTCCGACTCAGAAGGAATCAATACACAAGCAATCAAGAATGAAGATCCACATGGTGTGACACCAACTAGCTCAACGAGTGTCATCTTGTACACATTGGTCTTGTATGTCGAATCAATAAGCACAACATGTGGATAGGTACGAAACAGCTTCACGGCTTCCGGATGAGACATGAAAACATGAGAAAGCTCACATGTCTCGGGATTCTTCTCATGCCAATGCACATATTTCGCTCCTACAGCTAAGGACAACATTTGTTGAGCGGGATTTCGATTCCCTCTAATTTCACGCCTCAGCTTGGTTGTCTCACTATATATTTGGGTGCTTGAGGGTTGCGGTTTTTCCGGGGTTCTTTGATGAAGACCGTTTTTAATATCTCTCGGAGGAATCGAGGCCCGGATTTGTTGTTTCACATACTCTTTCTCTTCTTCAGTTAAACCCGCAAAATGCCTATGTCCATCCTTGTATTTTACCAACTTGTGGTTGTGCTTCCCAAAACCAACGGCAACCACAATGTTCCAAAGTATCGTGGGTTTATCCTCGAATCCCCGAAACTTGTTTTGCACGGCTCGAATACGAAATTTGCAATCACATTTAGGTGAACCGGATTGTTTCCTAGGATTATCGGGATCACACTCTCCCGGTGGCCTCCCGTACCTAGAACAACGCAAATATGAATATAACAAGTCGGGTTCGCTACGGTTTTTCGCTCCATTAGTTGCTTTCACCAATGCAAACCCATTAGCAAACGTTATCTTTTGGGCCCAATCAAACGCTTCGTCACGAGTATCAAATCCTATATCTGTCACAAATAAAGGGTTGAAATCGAACCCGGTATCGACAAATTCCTCAAATGAACCCTGTTTACAAGCGAAATTACATTAAAACTTAAATAAACCGTGCGAAAACACGAGAAATTACACGAAAACACGAAAATACGCAAGTAAACTTCAAAAAAACGTTGCACCACTAGTTCAACGTCCACTGTAGACGTTGAACCCTATACATAACGTCTAACCTAGACGTTGATATGGGGTGTCAACGTCTAGGACAGACGTTACACATAGATTATAACGTCTATATTGGACGTTGAGGATGGGAACCAACGTCCACATTGGACGTTGATCCACCTTCATAACGTCCACCTTGGACGTTGATATGGGGTATCAATGTCTAGGTGGGACGAAAACTTTGTTTATCAACGTCTATATTGGACTTTGATTCCCCATATCAACGTCCAATATAGAGTTGCCTACCCTAAATCGTCCAAAAATCATATCAATATTCATGAATTCGGCATAAAAAGTATAAATCGACTTCAAAAGGGTGTTCAAGAATCAACAAATGTCATAGGCTCGTAACGTAACACTAACAAAGAAAGCAATGGAAACCGTCTTTCAAATTTAAGTTAATGGAAAACTAAAGAAACAAAACAAAAATTAAGTTAAAGGGTTTGCATAACGTACCGATGATTCATTGTCCGCCATTGACTACCGTTTAATGTTATATGAAAACCGTCTTTCAAATTTTTGTGGAAGTTGTTTAAATTAGTTTATGAGATTTTAGAATTTTAGAGAAAAAGTTAGAGAGAGGAAGGAGAGAAAAGGGTAGTAGTGGTCTTTTTTTTAAAAAACGTCGACGATGTTTTATAAATCGTCGACGATGTTTCGCAGCCCTCTTTTGAATTAGGGTAGTAATATGTATGGTAGGTAGGTTTGAGCAAAAACATACGATACAGTTTTATTATATGTATCTGATACAATATATGGTTTCAATTATATGGATTTTCGTATATCCGATACGAATTTCCGTATATACAATACGGTTTATATAAAATCGTATCAGATACGTATCGGCAAAATTTTAAACCGGATATACAGTTTCCGATACGGTTCCTTTTTTTAATAGAATATATATTCTCTTTTAGTCGCTCATTTCTTCCCTCTTCCTTATCGGGTAAGTCGGGTTTTCTTCCCTCTTTCCCTTTTTGGATGTGGGGTTGTGTGTTTTGTGTGGTCCAAATTCATTTGTATGTGGACTAGTGAATTTTGTGTGATCCAAATTCATTTCCTTAATTCTTGTGCAAAAAAAAAATGGGAAGAAATGAGTGACTAGGAGGGAGTATTAAAGTAAAATCGTAAAACCACTATACGTTGAGTATATCTCTGACTCAATCTTATTACCTTTATACATTTTTAAGTCATTTACTCTTATAATATTTTATACTCTTTTAACTTAATAAGAAAAATCATAAAATTTCAAAAAAATTAACATAAGACGTAAAATTTTACATAAATTGAACGGAATATCGGATACCGGGTATACGGATAACTGAATACACGGTTTCCGGATATACGGCAAATCCGTATCGGATAAGGATACTAGAAATTAAGATTTTTAAAACCGGAAATCCAATACGGTTTTCAAAACCGTATTGGTTATACGGTTTTCAAAATCGTATAGGGAGGGCTGGTGGAGTTTTATTGCTGAAACAGGGAGTCTAATGTGAAATTCAGGTGCACCCGGTCAAGTGGGACACATACCCGACCGAGTGGAAGCAATCGACCGAGTGGCCAACGCACTCGACCGAGTAGATTTTATGGAGGATGCATGTCTATCTCTGGAGTCTGTCTACTCGACCGAGTGACTCTGCTGCAGGGCGCGTTTTCGTTTTCTTTTGCCGAGACAATGGTTGTCTTAGGCTATGTGCTTACCTTTTTTTCTTGCTTTTGAAGATGGTTAAGAACGCTGCTGGAAACTTGGCCGTATGAGAACATGAACCCCGCTAAGATTGCGAGGCTAGTGGAGCAAAATGCGGCGCTTACTGAGGCGTTATGTAATGTGGAGAAGGCTAAGGAGAAAGTGGTGGGTGCGACCACCATAAGCACTGCCATTTCTAGGCATCGCCCAACCAAGTATGAGGGGACAGGTGCTCCTAAGCTTCTTGATGAGTGGTGTAGGGAAATGGAAAATATTTTGAGGTGGTTTAGTGTCCGGAAGAGATAAAGTTTGATCAAGCTGCTTTTACCTTAGCGGTAAAGCTGGGTTGTGGTGGCTAGCTAGTTGAGGGTAAATTAGGGATTTCTATAAGGAGGCTATGGAGGAATCCATTCCTTGGACAAGCTTCAAAGGTGAGCTGAAAGATGAGTTCATTTCGTAGCACATAAGGAGTAAGTTTTTTTTTTGGTGTTGACAAGGAGTATCCCCTACCGACAGTTGGGGCAATCTTTTCGGGGTACTGAAGGCAATTTAATGGGTACACCCCTTCCAGGTTTGTCGTTTTCATTCGCAAGAGTCAGGAATCGAACCCCTGACTACTTGTTTTTGAGATGAGAGCCCTTACCACTCACACCAGTCAACTTTGGTACATAAGGAGTAAGTTGCGGGCGGAATTTTACACCTTCCGAATAACCGAGGGTATGAAATTGGGTGACTACTAGACCTGGAAAAACCAACCCGATCTGATTGACCCAACCCAAAAAGGCTGACTCGAGACCGTAAATTGACCCGAACTATAACCCTCCAATATGACCCGAAACCCGAATTAACCCGACCCGATCCGAACATGACCCGAAACCCGAATTAACCCGACCCGATCCAAACATGACCCGAAACTCGAATTAACCCGACCCGATCCGAATTAACCCTTCTTCCCTTTCCCTCTCCAAACCTAATTCCTTAATGTTTTCCCAAACCATAACCACCTTATGAGACTACCACATGGAGAACCGCCGCGGGAGCCTAGCGTCAAGCGCGACCACTTTGCTAGAGGAGACCACTAGCCTTATTACGTAAGTACCTTCCTTGTAGTTGTTAACTGACTCTAGTGACTTTAGTTGTGATAGGAATTGTGTTGTTATTGTAGATTCGGATTGGAGATGTAATGTGTGTTTGTACCTGTGTGTGTGTGTCCGATGGTGGTTGTGCGCAGGAACGCTAAAGGTCGGGTTTTCCCTACTCAATACCGTTTATGCTAATTGATGTGATAAGATGTGTTGCTTATGATTATTTGATTGATTAATGATGATGATGCAGTTCGCGATTGGAGTTTGGGTTGTTACTATGGTTACTATGTCGGTGACTCCGTCGGGAGACGATTTCACACCCCGAGTTCGCCCCTCGTAGTTCTCCCGCTGCGAGGGTGTGAGGGGGATGTGCACATTAATGTTCCGGGTTGTCTCACTGCGGTGAGATGGAAGTTCAACGCCTATGGCTGCGATTTAGGTTCAATTGGTGGTTTTTGTAGAGTAGAGATGGTAACCTGAGTCTACTAAGGTAACCGCTGCGGTGGCCCTCCGGATTCTCTTACGCAATTGCTTGTCTTGTACATTGGTCGGTATATTTGTTACTGACCACTTTTTGTTGTTGAAACTGTGATGATCCATTTTGGGATGAGGAGCAGATGGTTTACAGGTCTGTATTTGTGATGAGGTGGGAATAGTAATTGGGATGCGACGAGTCGATGCCATGTTACTGCTGTTGAGTCTAGAGTTCAGAAGACGAGTTTATTGTATCTAGTCATGTTTGTATAATTATGTAATAAAGACTAAAGTATGTTATGTATATAAATATGTTTCATTATTGTCTTATGATCTTCACTCCATCGGACAACCGAGATGGTAGCGCCCTTACTTACTCGGGAAGTCTTGCTGAAAGCTCCTTGGTAAATGGGGGTGTTACAAAGTGCTATCAGGGCTGCGATTTTGGAACTTGAAACCAATGAACTCAACGAATATAGGTGTATGTGTCAAATAAAATGAACCCGGTGTATGTATGTTAGAGGTCCCATATTGATTTTGCGTGAGAATGCGCCCCCATTCCGAGATCCTGGCTTTAACATGCTTAAGCTGAAACGTCGTTAAAGGGGTAGGTAGTTAGTAAAGAGTCTATAAGGAGTACTTGATGTGTAAGCATGTGTGAACCTATGCGTCTTGGAATGCAGGAAGTGGGTGATGAATTGTATGGAATTACCTGGACTGACGTGTGGCCGTGTCTATATACTGTTGGTTGTGAAACATCTAGTGTGATTATTTATGATTGTCTCATTGAGGAATGTGTGTATGCAATAAGCATGTGACACGAACATAATGGCATGAATCTTGATTCAATTGTATGGTATCATTAATAACTGTATTAGGCGCGAGAACTTGGGTGGTGTAAATTAGAAAGGTAAGTAACTAACACGTGATGAGCTCAGGGATCTTGCCCTGAATTCTAAGCGGTATTACCGATTTTGCAGCGACGATAATTGATTCCGACCTAAATTTTTTGTGATTTAAATGTTTGGATTGAAGTGCGCGTACTCGATCGAGTAGCCTGTACACGACCGAGTGACTAGGATACCTGATCGAGTGCCTGATTTGATAAGAAGTAATTTTATACCAGATTCAGATACTCGACCGAGTACCAAGAACACTCGACCGAGAAGCCTGTACTCGACCGAGTACGGTCAATGCTCGACCGAGTGCCCCAAATAAACCCGGTTCCGCGTTTTGAAATATGAAACCGTATATTACTCAACTACTTCCCTATTTCGACTCAATCACCACCTTATCAACATAAGAAGTCTTCAAACTCTCTCTCAAATTCGTCCAAACTCTAGAATTGTTTCACTACTCCCGAATCTTAGCCTTTACTAGTTTGTGATTCCATCCTCAATCAAGGTAATTTCGTTTGCATTCATCTTTAGTAGTAGATTGGTGGAGTTAATAAACCTAATTATTAACTATTGATTTTTCCAATCTTATTGTCTAATTGGTTAGAAACCCATAGTAATCCTTTTTCATTACTATTTAAAATAGAATTATTTTTTGTTGCAAAATCGCTAGTTGTCCCACTCTATAGGCTAAAGTTTGCTGAAAATCTCAAAAATTGTGTTAAAACTTGTTTTATGGTGATTTAAGACGATTTCCAACTATCCCATCTTTTGAAATTTTCTATTATTTGATTTTGAATGATAAAAGACCGCCGTAAGCTGAGCCAACTGAATTAAAAATCTGAAATTTCAAACATTCCTAGTTATAACGAGTTCGAAAAAAGAAAACTTGTGGAATCATAATTTGCTGTTGCCTAGAGCCGGAGCAGGAACCAACAAGAGGACACGTTCGGCAGTTGCGGCAGAGAGGGGCGAAGCCAGCTGGCCAGTGGTTGTACTCCAAATACCTGAATACTCAAATGTACAATTCTGTGATTTTACCCACAAATTCCTTTCGTGCTTCTTTGGCGAACCCTTTGAGACCGACTAGGTGTGTGGACAGGGACGTCTTGAGAATCATAGGAATTGATGAGGACATGAGTTGTATCTTCGAGACCTTGGGTCTGGGTGGGATGTAAGTCCTATGGGTTCCCGACCTTGGAGTTCTTAAGCTCATATGTGTATGATGTGAATGGCAAGACGGCGTGTTTTCGTCTGATGAACACCGAATTTAATTTGACTATAGACCAATCGGAGGAACACTTAAGCTTAGACAAAGCTATTGAGGGTAGTGTAGAGACTATAAGTTCGGAGTTGGGGGATACCACTTACTTTCCCTATTTTAACGGCCGGACCTTATCCCACGTCAGCTCATTGTTAATCAACGATGTGCAACACCCGACCGTGAGACTATTCCTAATAATGTTAACCTGTCTGTTGTATGGGAGGAATGATGTAAGCAAGCTCAATTCCAATTAGGTATTGTTATTGGTCGCCTACCTTAACCCTAGGAGAGTGGATCGAGTCCTCTATAGTGCCTCTGCGATTGTTTGTGCTAGCTTGGCACATATGACTAACCCGAGACTTAGCCACCGTAACCTTAGTTGCGGTGTAACAACCCGAAAAGTACCCAAGTTTTCTAGTAAAATATCTTACGAATACTTTTCAGCAAAACTTGAGTTTTAAAATAGAATTTATTGTTACGAGTCGTATTTTAAAATTCCGAGTTCGTATTTGGAATTTCTGAGAGATTTCATGAAAATCCCGTTTTTAGTCATCTTTGACTTTTCTTGACTTTTAAGTCGTCTTTGACTTTTCTTGAATTTTTAAAGTCGTCATTGACTTTTCTTGACTTTTAAGTCGTCATAAACTTTTCTTGACTTTTAAGTCATCTTTGATTTTTCTTGACTTTTAAGTCGACTTTGACTTTCGTTGACTTTCCCGACTCGCCTTGTAAGTTTGAAGACCGAACTTTTATTTAAAAAAATAATATTTTTAATTTATTTTTATTTAGATTTATTAGAATTTATGATAATTTAATAAAATTATTTTGAATTTATTCGGAATTTATAATAAGGTTTTACGGTTTAAACCCGGGAATCATTTAACTATTCCCGACTCATCGTAAATCCCGAAACAAACCCGCAACCCGACTTTGGCATGAGTCACACGCCCATGTCACCTTTTTCCACTCACATTAGATATTTTGAATTAATATGATTAAACTAATAATAATATCTAAGATATTTATAACTTTATCGATCCGTCAACGAAAATTTCGCAAACCGTTTACAAAACAGATCCGATTCCTCTCATTTCTCACGGCTCCTCTCCTCTCTAATAGGGCTAGATATTTTCATTTCTTTTCATTAATATAACATAATATCTAGATATTTAATTAAATTAACTTAATATTTAATTAATTATCTTATTATAATAATAAAACCCGAGTCAATTCCGTAACAACAATTTCAAAACCCGACTCATTATTTTCTCTATAAACACACGGCTCACTCACCACATTACTCACTAACAACTTTTCATTTTACAATCAATCAAATTAAGATCTAATTAATCGTTTTTCATCGTTCTTCATTCGTTCTTCATCGTTCTTCATTTGTTCTTCGTCGTTCTTGAGCAAAATCATCATAAAACCTTCATTTCTTAATTAAATCCGTCCTAACTTATATTTCTAGATCCTCCTCTTCGCTCTCCATCTTCAAGTACGGTTTTATTTCAAATCCGACAAAATCGTTTTCAACATTTAATTATGGAAAATCAAGTTTAAGTTCTAATAATGTTTTTCTTGTCATTTCTTATAGGGGAAGATTTTGAAGACGAGTTTGGAGACTCGTATATTTTGGGTGAAGATTAGTAGACGGGTTTCTTATTTTATACTTCTTATTTTGGTGCTAATTGATCTTGCTAGCTAAGTAACGATTCCGAGTTACTCGACGGATATATGTTACATAGCTTTGGTTTTCTTTAGTTTTGGTTCATCTTTAGTTGTTGTTCATATTATTATGATGTTATGATTTTTAGTTAGTAACATGTTAAGTAGTGGTTATTATGGTGTTTTATGAATTTATAACATGTTGGTTGTTCTTGATGAATTTGGATGATTCTCATAATCATGATTTTTGTATGATTGATGGTTGTTTTGATTGTTTAAAAATGGATGTTGTTAATTAAAAACATGTTAGAATTAATGTGGAATTTGGGGTGGTTGTTTAGTGGTGGCCGAAATGGTGGCTGGAAACCGGTCCAAACCAGGCCGGTCCAGGCCGGTTCAGACCGGTCTGGGTTGGTCCATGGTGGGTCCGGGTTTTGGTCTTTGGGTTGTGTCGATGTTTGATTGATTAATTGTTGTTTTGACGGGTTTTAAATATGTTAAAGCATGCGGGAATTTTTAAGAAACGGTTTTAGAAATTTAAATGAAAACAACCCATTTTTGTCAAAACAGGCCGTGGGGCCCATCCAAGCCCATGTGGGGTCCGGCCCAACTCAGCCCGTGGGTCCCACTTTGGGACTCGTGACGGTTTTTGAGTTATCGTCATTTTTATCGTGTTTTGTAATATTTAGCAAGTGGGAAATATTAATAAGTAAAATATTTAATTAAAAAGGTTTTTCATAAAAATTATTATTTCTCACATGTTAGAAATTATAATACGAGATCGTAGTTTAAATTGATATACTTTAAGTCAAGCGGGTTTTCGTAAGATTTAATATTTCACATGTTATAAGTTTTAATAAAATAACATGTAATGAATATGTTGATTTTATGTCTATGTGATAAAGACTCTGTTTCTAGCCGGGTTGACCAAACGGGTTTGGTCAAACTAAGATCTAGTCAGCCCCGTTTTGACTGATGACCCGTCGCGGGACTCGGGTCGGGGATTTGTCTTCAAGTAAGGTTGTATTTAATTAATGATTTAGCCTTAGTAGATATGAGGCGATATGATATTTGATTACGATTTATATGCAATAGTCACATGATAGGATGTTTTTCCCGTGACTGTTTTAGTATATGGTTGGTGTCGTGTTGACTAAGTACCCATAGAGAATTATGAGATATGGCGTCTTGACCATTCTAATTCTAAATGAGTAGCTTGGACCATGACATTGATAGGCCCGTACTATCTTTAACTAGCATATGGAGTTCACTGCTTGATAGCTTTTGTGTCTCGGCTTGGTGGGTTTATATCCAAGTCGGGGCATGGCTACCGATTCATTTTGGGAATGGAGCCAGCTTAAGTACTAGCCATCTCTGCTTAGGGGGTCGCCTAGTAGAGTTTCTCATGTACGGTTATGTCATGGGACGGGGAATGGAATAGCTGTTGTAGCTAGGTCTGATCAGTCTAGGACTAGGATGTTTTCCTACCTTGTGGTATAGCCTCGAGTTACAGAAGTCGACTATTGACTGTGCTAAGAACTTATGCCTGTTTGTAGACGTATTGGTCTTTCATGTATGTATGATTCTAAGAGTTCTAGAAGGTTTGAGATGCAAGCCGGCTAGGATTGAAGAGTTTGGATACCGGTGTTAACACTGATTCACATTGATTACGTGTTTGATAGGGGTTTGAGTGTATCAGGCCATGTTATGGAGGAACCTCTGAGCTAGCATAACAGCTTCCTACTCGAGTCATCGTTTATGATCGGTTTCACATGATAGCTTTTCACATGCTAGTTATTTGTTAGTTATCGTTTCATCACATCGAAGCATATCATAAGGTTAAGTTTTGTATTTTCCATAACATTGCTTTTATGTTATTTCATGTTTCATTAACCTCGCCATTTCGTGGCTGGGAGAAATCGGAGTTACTCCCCACTGACTGTGGCTTCCGTGTTTATATTTAATGCGGTTGGCAGGTTTGTGATGCATACATTGGGTACATTGACGAGCTAGCGAGCGAAGTATTTACCTTGGACCTATATTCGGTTATTAGATTGTATATTATTATACACTCTTTTATTTCCGTATTTATACGGGAGATATGTCTCCCGTCTTGTATAATTCTTATGTATAATATTATTTTCCTTTTGTTATGAACCTTTTTATTTCAGACACCTTCATTATGTATTTAAATTATTTTTTTTCTTTCCGCAAATTTGAGGGGGTCACAGTGGAGGACACTAGCTCCAACAATCTCCCACTTGTCCTTACAAGTGTATGTGCTGAAAGTCCTAGACCTTTAATTAGACTCCTATAATTAGTTCATTAAATTACATAAACTTAATGATTTAGGATCTAGTTATCATGCATGCAAATATAAAAGCATAAAAGAAAAGATAAGACGAAAATATCCTTACATTAGGAATTTTTGGTTCAATATGGGCACAATAAGAACTCCTTCTTATTGTTCTTGAGCATGAAATTAATCGATGATCCTCCATAAAACAACCTCCAAAGTAGAAGGTCTCTTTCTTGTTGCACCCAAGATTAAACCCAAATAATCTTAGCTTATTATTAACTAGATAATAAGTAAGATAAATGCTACTAATATTATTGTATTACTATACTAGTAATATATAGAGAATATTAGTGTATCTAGAGAGTTTAGAGAGAAGAGGTTTTTAGAGAGATATGAGAATAAACACCAAAAATGAAGTAGTCAAAATTGAACAACATTTGCCCTCTTTGAAGGAACTAGGCCGGCACCTACAAGCCACATGTGGGCTCTAATTTTGATAATTTATTCTCATGCAAATATGTAGAGTGTAAGTATGGTAATGATGATTAGAGTTATCATGTAATGTCCAATCACCAAGTGAATTGTGGACATAAAATAGAACAATAATCATGCCCTTTGCAGATGCACCAATTGGTGCACATATGTCCATTATGGACCATTTTGATTTTTGATATTTGTCCCACAAATACTTATTAATCATATGCTTAATTATGTTGTATAATTAAGTGTTAATTTGATCATATAACAATCATATGACTCAAATATATACTTAACTTTTAAGTGATATTTTACCATTATATCAATATATAATGGGTCCTACTATGCCCAGTTAATTTATTTTACAACTCTTTGTAAAGATAATTAACTATTTACCTCTACCTCAAAATATGTGCATAACCTCAACTAATTTAATGAATTAACGATTAATCACTAAATTAAATCTTATTTAATCGTATTAAAATAAGACGTAAAATTTATTTAGTCAGTTATCGTGTAATTGAGTAATAAACTTAAGTGGAATGAGTTCCTAAGTCAATTTCCAATAAATAACTCTCATAACTAAACATACATATCAAATATATGTAATGCCCTAATTAAACTGTATCGTATACAAATAATTAGTATTCTATTTGGGTCTCATCCTATAGGTGTGACCTAAAGGGATCAGTTGATCACCGCCGTCATATGACAATAACGTCAAACTCTAGTCAGTCAAGCGTTACCGATTTACGTTAATCAACTGACGTGGAGTATCAAAATTTTCTAATCATGCCACGTATATTCCAAATGAGATTTATTATATAAATGCACTATTGTGGAAGATACTTACTCCAACAATCTCCCACTTGTCCGATACAAGTTGTGCATGAAGCGACACTATTGTGGAGGACTCATACTCCAACAATATCTCCCACTTGTCTCGACAAGTTGTGTGCTACCGATTCTCTTGTCTCTTTTGTGTCACATCCTCCTACTCATCGCAAGGTGTCTTACAGGTCGCACTTACGATTGAAAATTATAAATAGAGTGGTTTTCTTGATCTGGGAGAGTAACTGTCTAACTGGAAAATCTACCAGAGATATCTTCCGAGCGTGGCCACGCATTTCCAGTTACAACTCCTCGAGTGGCCCGAAGATGTTAATACCCAACGTGGGTGGACAATTCCTGTTGACCCATCTTACACTGTATGATGCAGATCACCATGACCCAGAAGATGTCCATCAGCCTCCTTTCACGGCACGACCTAGGACAAAAACCAAAGTCAATCGGAAACTACACCGACTCATGTAAATGGTCGCCAGTCTAAAGAATCGACTCATAAGAATAAAATAGAAATCCCCGCCACGACCAGGCTTCAACAATTTTGATAAAGGACTCTATTATGGTCACTGCCCTACAAAGTGTCTCAACAGTCTGTCTATGTAAACGACCAGTCATCTCCATGACCCCATGGTGCTGAACCAACCATCGATCGACTTACAATCTAGTCACTTCGAGACGTCGCTTCAAATGAGTGACTAGAGACAAAACACTAAGTTCATCTTGTTCACTTGAATTGGGTTCAATCTTTCTTTCAACCAATTCGGATAAACAAAGTATTACAATTTAGTCAAACTAAATAAAGGAGTTTTTAATGAAACTCTAACAATGAATGCGATTATCAAATATTTGGAAAAATTGATACGCTATCAAGAATTTCATATCTCATAATCTCTAGCAATTCAGGTATATATTTCAATCTCATTGAAATGACATGACTATCATGTTCAGCCTGCAAAAGGCATGGCTAATGGATTAGCAATACTTGCACCTTTCTCATCGTTCTGATTGCTATTTCTCTCTGTCTACGTAATCTCATATTACATAAAACTTTCTGAGTACGTGTCTAGGTTTGAATCTAGACTTAGGACTCTTCGCCTAAAGGTAGCTCCCACTGTTTTACCAGTATCATGGGATAGGATATACAACTATAGAAACTACTTGTAGTCCCTCCAATATTGTCGAATCCAAGCTACTTTCATATGCATCATCATATAATGCTATGTACTCTATTTCCATTGTAAAATCCGCAATGATAAACTGCCTGGAACAATTCCAGCGGATACATGACATTTATATTTGAAAATGTCACTCCTACTTGGAACCTTTCCAATAGTCTTTTCTGCTTGGAACTTTTCCAATAGATAAATCTTCTATAAAGAATAGCCAGTTCGTGATTTCAAATCACTTTGATCAGTTTGGAAACTGAAGTCTGTGTAACCCCTTACACACAACTCACTGTAAACTCCAAACACATGGAACATATCTTTAGTCCTTCGCAAGTACTTAAGGATGTTCTTTATGGCTATCAAGTAACTCTCACTTGGATTTGATTGCAAATGACTTGTCATGCTCAAAGCATGCAAAATGTCGGATTGAGTATACATCACAACGTATATAATTGATCCCGCAGCGGAAGCAAAAGGAATCAATAATAATGTGTTCAACTTCCTTGAACTAGTCAAAGATCTTATCAATATAAGAATTTTGACTCAACGCTAATATCCTTTTAGATTTATCTCCACAAATCCAGATATCTAAAAGATGTATTCTACTTCTCCAAAATCTTACATCATTTAAAATGATCAATATGTCTCCACATGTAAGACTGATGAAAACCATATTACTCCCACTAAACTTCATGTATCAATATAATTCCTCGTGATATCGAGAAGTATTTTATGACATGATTGACACACAAATTCCAACTCTTTAGTGCTTAATTACTTAAGACATCCTCTTAAGCTTGCAAATTAAATAAGGATAGTTAGGATCTACGAACCCACAGGTGAATATAAAATATACTACCTCTTCTAGAATCGTATTCAAGAAGGTGGTTCTTGAGGTCCAATTGACATCATATTATTATGATATGCTGTAATCGCTAAGTATATTCGAATGGATCAAAGAATTAAGGTTGGTGCAAAACTCTTTGCCTACCAATTTATCTTTGAAAACATTTTAATGTTCATCCATGCAAATTTCGATCTTAAAAATCAATTTACATTGAAGAAGTCGTAGTTCTTCAAGTAAAATTTACCAGGTCATATACCTGACCATCACGCATGGAGTCCATTACGAATCCATGACTCTAAGCCATAGCAAGAAATTGGGACTAGAAACAGTCTTTTATAAGTCACAGATTAGAATTCATCACTATTAAGGAGTGCTAAAATTCCACCTGACCTCTTAGGTTCCGAAGAAACAATTACTGAACAAGCAATGATGCTCAGTTTGTAGCTCTTGAAACATTTTCTCCCACTCTGTCTTATCAAGAAATAATCGTATTTTTATTGAAAGACAGTATCACGAGCTACAAACGCTTTGTTCTCGTGGTCAATATAGGATTATTGAGCACTTGTTTCATTCGGATAACTTACAAATTAGGTACGCTACCTATCCATATCGTATATGAAATAAAATCCGACTGTTTTAAATGTGTTTTGATATGGTGGGAAAAGAAATAGCAGACAAAATAATAAAAGCCCAAAGTTAGTCAAGTGGCTCAGATTAACTTGACAAAGATAAAACCATATCGTATAAGGTTCTGTTTCTCTATTCAACAACACCTTATCTCATAACGTATGTTAGAGAAGTTAACTCGTGAAACTATTCCATAATACTTTTGGTGAAAATGAAAGTCAATACTTAGATATTTATAGTTACGATTTGGTCGTAAGTCCACTATCTAATATTCTTGGTGGTTAACTACTTCACATTGAAGTTCTTTGAACTTTTTTCAAAACAATTTCTCTTAGCACCTCATTAAGTAGAATAACATTGGTGGTTATCTCTGGTTGTGTTTGTTATTGGACCACACATATTCTTATGTAATAT
Organism: Heliosperma pusillum; assembly: GCA_022085475.1. NCBI lineage: Eukaryota > Viridiplantae > Streptophyta > Magnoliopsida > Caryophyllales > Caryophyllaceae > Heliosperma > Heliosperma pusillum. The sequence goes on along the minus strand of JAIUZE010002726.1, from coordinate 8,990 downwards.
GGTCAATAACTCACGAGTTCGATTTCCTTTTCAATAAAAAGGGCACGAATCATCTTGCCTTGAATACAAGATTCGCACACACCATAAGATTCATAATCAAATGTTTTAGGGATACTAGTCAATACTAGCCTTTTAATGTGCTACACAGTCCAGAATCAAGATTAGATCTGGGTCACTAATTTTGAGCCTTTTACAATCTATATTGCAAGTAATTTCTAGTTTTAGGTCAAGAATATAATTACCTTTTATTGGTGTGGGATAACCATTGACCAAGTATATGCATAAATAGATACAACGCTTGTTCCATTCACAAAAGTGAAACACTTGTGTCGTACACAAAAGTGGATACTATATTCTTTATTTAGAGGTCATGTACATAATAACGTTTACTAAAGTATACCTCTAAATCCAAAACTAGATTGATCACATTATAACTTTTATATGTCTCTATAGAAATGAAACTACAATAGTTATATTTCCCTTGTAGGTCGACATTTAATCATGGTTACTCGTCGCACGAATCATTATTATATGCATTGAATACATTGATGAAAACCATAATGGGTATCTAATACCCAAAAATTGCATTTAGCAAAATTAATGTCGATCATATAGATATTATGGGTGAAAATAGTACACCCAATTTCTAACTCTTTAGAAAACTTGGGGCAGATTCTTTTCTTGTGTCCTACACTGTAAGAATAGAATCATCAAAGGTTGGGTTTGACACCTTGCTTGGGTTTTGACTTTACTATTCAAAATAGCCTTGCCTTTTTCCTTTGCCTTGTGCCAACATCGTACCAACCTACTCTTGAACCTCGTCATATTCTTAACAATCAAGAATAAAATATCTTTCCTAGAGCTCCCACTCACTTTCATGAATCTCTACTTAGACAAGTAGTTTAGAATTATTATGAAGACTATTCTTCATTTCATTCATGGTTTTACTCTTAAAAAGGATAAACCTTTCATGAAGTGTCTACGGTATTTGGTTATTCACGATTTCAAATAAATCGATTAACCTAGTCATCCCAACTGATTTGGCCTCTTTTGAGGTAAGCCTCGATAAGGAGCATTATGACGTCATACCAAAAATAATAAATATTTTCTTTACAGCAAAAAGATTGATGTACCATTGTAATAAGAAGACGTCACAAAATCAAAACGTTTTTGACTAAGTATGACTTATTCATATAATCTTCAGAAGAGATATTTGCAATGGTGAATATGAGGATCAAAAAAGAAAAATCATTTTGTCATTAGCTACGGTGGTTTAAACGGAGATCGCAATCAAAAATGCTACCGTATAAAATAATGGAAACTGCTTTCCACGATTGAACGGATTGACAAGTTCGTAGAAGGATAAATATTTGTCATTGCGCGAATATCATAAATATAAACGGAAAATAAACATTCATTGCTTAAATATAATTTACTTGTAAAACAATTTTAAACAAGTCACTCATATAATGACCCCTCACGAAATTATATAAGTGATTCCAAGACCCATCTTTAGACAAAAATAGTCATCGTATGCTACATTTATCTAAAAATGGTAAGTCAATACTTGACTAATTCTACCCTTAGAATTCTTGGTTGACATATTTCAGCTAAATCCATCTCTTAGTACCAAGATAACGCTTATCTCGTTGAGTCCAATCCAATTTTAGCTTGTGATCGTATCACCCTACTTACACGAGGTAAAAAGGGACCCACGAGCGTGGTAGCCCTAATGAACACGGGATTCATAGGTGTTACTAATTGGTAAGGCTAATCTCAATTTTTTAAGTCATGTGAGAGGTCTTGTCAATTTAGTTATTATTTCCTTATAAGCGAACTAAGTCGGTGAATTTTGAATAACTTTGAATTGACAATCAAGAAACAAAAATGCATGCTGGCGATTTTGGCATGTGCGGAAAAAACATAAAGCAATCATATAATAAATCCTAGTATGGCCACCTAGCTAATCCAATTAACTAGACGATTACAAAATCGGAAACCAACTCCTTGGCCCCTTGCCTCTTCTCGGTACATGCTCCAAAAAGGCACCGTCTTTTGGAACACCGACTTCGGGAATCTCCGTCTTCATAATAATTAATTACAAAAGATACAAAAAAATTCCTATTATACATTTGATCTAGAAAATGAAATTAAATTATTACAAACGGCGATACGAGATCGCAAATAAAATTACAACCGAATCGGTATTCCCTTACATTACGGGTAATACCAATTAAAATAATCTAGGCCATACTAGGTACAACTTGCATTGAAATTTAAACAAATGACATTCATTCATTCAACAATAAAAACATAAATAAAATGCTGAAAAAACCATACCAAAATCGCCCTTAACACTTATCATGCTAATTCAAGCTCGGTTTTATGGATTTTATCGATTTTTAACCATTAAAAATCAATAATCAACACTTAAATCGTTTTTAAGCTCAAAATAATTATCTAAACTGATTTAGAACTCAAAATTAGTCCCCACTAACTTTGTTTGTATTTAATTAGTTCGAATTGATCGTATTTGCTAAATATAGAGGTTTAATCATAACATTTATGAAATAAACCCAAAATAAAATATAAAACTCATTAAAATTTGAAACCAAAAATTTTGTACATTCTGGAACTTTTCCAGGAACTCTAAAAACCAGAAAAATTTGCCCAAAAATTTTGAATAAATAACTTAATATTCAACGGTTTTATCATATAAAAACCATTAAATATAGTAAAACAGTGAAACAAATTATACAAATTCAGCAAGATAAGATAAATCAGATTATAAAATGTACCAAAAATTTTCAAGACCAGAAAATAATAATCTCACTTTATTGACTTTTATCTCATAAAAATCAATAATCATGCAAAACTTAATTAAAAGTCACGAAAGTTTACATACAGTATTTACAACATGCATGTGAGATCATATAAAACATTTATGGCAAGAATCAACATGAAACTATTTTTAGTTAACTTTTAACATAAAACATGCATATTAACATGATTTAAAGGCCATAAATCAAAATAAATAGCAAATCAATCCCTAAAATCACCAAATTTGACCACAACCATTTTGAGGTCAGTCGGTATGAATGCAAATCAAAAATTTTGTGCAAAAAAATTTTTAACACAAATTTTCAATTTTACCCAAGTTATCGTATAACTCGATTTTAATGCTTAAAATCAACATGCATGTAATAACCTGGCTCGGATACCACATTAAAGTCATATACCTTTAATTAGACTCCTCTAATTAGTTCATTAAATTACATTAATTTAATGATTTAGGATCTAGTTATCATGCATGAAAATATAAAAGCATAAAAGAAAAGATAAGACGAAAATATCCTTACATTGGGAATTTTCTGTTCAATATGGGCACAATAAGAACTCCTTATTTTTCTTGAGCATGAAAATAATGGATGATCCTCCATAAAACAACCTCCAAAGTAGAAGGTCTCTTTCTTGTTGCACCCAAGATTAAACCCAAATAATCATAGCTTATTATTAACTAGATAATAAGTAAGATAAATGCTACTAATATTATTGCATTACTACACTAATAATATGTAGAGAATATTAGTGTATTTAGAGAGTTTAGAGAGAAGAGCTTTTTAGAGATATGAGAATAAACACCAAAAATGAAGTAGTCAAAATTGAACAACATTTGCCCTTTTTGAAGGCACTAGGCCGGCACCCAAAAGCCACATGTGGCCTCTAATTTTGATAATTTATTCTCATGCAAATATGTATATAGTAAGTATGGTAGTGATGATGTGACAACCCTCGCGAATGCGGAAATATAAAAGAAACAAGCATGTGAATTATATTGCGGAACTAGGTAGTTTTTAAAAACTTTTATACATGCAAGTTAAATAAAACGAGGAGTGTCAAAATATTACAAACTAAGTGCGGAAAATAAAAAAGAGACGGGGTCTCTTAAAATGTTAGCAAAGAACAAGTGTTTAGCAAAACTAGCTAAATCGTCTAGAGGTCAAACTTCCAGGGACAACGCCCGCTAGCTCACACCCGAACCCCAAAACATCATATCCAAAAAGTCATCCAAGCAAGCAACCTGTTCATTCATGAAAAACATGAACGCCAGAGTCAGTGGGGAGTAACTCCGGGTTCTCCCAGCCATATCACCTTTAACGTACATATAAGGAAATACAAAAGTAAAATCATGCATATATAGATATCCATGTGAGTTACGATAAGAATAGATAGACAATTCTATGTATAATGATAAGATCATGTGGAAGTCAAATCCGAAACCATCATGTTATTCAAAGACTCGGGGAAGACACTCTTAGGCAACCGAATACGCTCACTAGGGCTTGCATCTCACCGTTAGCGGTATAAGATTGATAAGATTGAGACTCGACAGACAAACCAAGTCAAGTCATGCGATGATCACAATAAATACAACATATTATCATCCATTCACGAACCAAGACATTGACGGTGTCCAATCATGCAATGACCATAAATAATATCATGAAATCACGCATTCAAAGAATGACGACTCAAAGACGACAATCTCACGGTAAATGAAACGCACTAGCATCGTGTACAAGGCAAGTATGATTAACAGACATCCACGAGATCACATTTCCCGGAACTCATACACGATGACATTTCGTATATGTAGACTAATTTCCTCCTGGTAGGAACGATAATTAAACGGCTCCTAATCTAAACCTGGCCAGATTCTCGGAATCACATTTTCCGATTCGACATGCGATGACGTTTCGCATCCAAGACTCGGTCTTACAAAGACGCCGAGTACCCCAAATTCGGTAGATCAATTCACGAAAGAGGCGGAAAAGAGCTCAAGCCTCATAACAAGCGGTACGCTACATGCAAATAACACCACCTCGCAAGTACACAACATTTGACGGCCGGGTCGAACAACGCATAGCGTTCAACTCCCAACAACGTCGTCGTATGCCCAGTAACACATGCATTTAAGCAGTAGGATACCTCTCTCTTCCGACATTCCAGCCTTACGAACGGGAAGGTAGCCAAGGGAATGAGAATACAAAGCACAAGACAAAATAGTGCTCAAACCGTATCATTTGTAAAAACCGACTCAAAGTGGAACACACCAAAAACCGTCACCAAGCATGTGATAAAAGCGAATGAAATATCATATAATCAAAACATTAATATTATAAGTCGTTACGTAAAATTATACGATAAACGAACGATTAGAATTATCATAAATGAAAACCGTAAACAACATTCACAAACAACATACAGCCGGTGCCAGCCGGTCAGCCTGACCGGCTGCCGGTCCACCGGCGCAGGCCAACTATCATATGAAAATCAACTTGAATATGCAGTGTGTCCCAGCCGGTCAGGTCGACCGGCTGCCGGTCGACCGGCTGGGACAAAGGGGTCTTTTGAAAATAAGGAAGAAAGAATGGGGTGTTTCAGCCGCTGGTCTGACCGGCTGCCGGTCGACCGGCTGAGACCCATGTCATATATCAAAATCACGTAACAACCCAACAATATACAGCCACTGCCCCAGCCGGTGGTCTGACCGGCTGCCGGTCGACCGGCTGGGGTCCAATTCATACGAAAATCCCATTTTCGCATAAGGAACCAATTTCAATTATCATCCAATATTATCATAAATCATCAAAACTCATATGAAATCTCAACATACAACATATATCATCATCAACACACTTACCAAGCTCACTAACCATATTCTAAATACGGTTTCTAGCATAGATAACATATAAAACACGTAAATGATATCGAGTAACCCTTCACCGTTACCTTTAAGCGTCTCTACTAATCGTCAAGCTCCTCTTCAATTAGAAAGTAGTCTTTGTCGGGATCTTGGAGGTCACCACCTACATATAGATCGTAAAAGATGACTAAAATTCATCTTGAGAAAGACGGAAAGTTTGAAAAGCGAGAAAGACGATGATTTTAATATCAATACGGATAGAGGAAGGTAAGGGGAGAAGAATAAGACGAACTTACGTGAATTCTATCAAGTAACGAAGAAGTTACGATGATTCAAAGATCGAAAAATGGATGGAGGCAAAGTTTCTTAAGGAAGAAGTAAAATTTGGTTTGTGTTTGATTTTGTGTTGAATGAAATTTAGGTTAAGGAGTAGTGTGAGTTGTGTAGGAGAAAAGTCAACAAAAAGTCAAAGACGGTTCGGAAGTCAAGAAAAGTCAAACTCGTCTTAAGACGGGATTTTCATGGAATCTCGCGGAAATTCCAAATACGAACTCGGAAATTCTAAATTCGACTCGGAACATAAAATTCTAATTAAAACTTAAATTTGCTGAAAAGATTTCGTAAAATATTTCTACTAGAAAAATAGGGTACATTTCCGGGTGTTACAATCACCCCTCCTTTTAAAAAGTTTCGTCCTCGAAACTTGAGAGTAGAAAAGAAAAGTTATAAGGACCAATTCGTTTTCTCCAATTTGGTATTCAAAACATTTTCAAGGAAATGTATTTCAAAAGCATGACATTTTCCAAAAAGGTATAGGAAAAGTTTTCGAAAGTAACTCTCTTTTTTCTGTGGAACGAAATTGTTCTTGTCGTGCACACAAGAACACCAGCATTCCAAAGTAAAGACAAGATTAAAATTAAATCATACGTTGATAAGTGCAGAACCAATCATTAGACGTCTCCAATAACAAGTTCTAGCATCCAACCAAACGCAAAATCCAGTATAAGAGCAACCTAAATCCATTTTCGAAAAATGAAAGTAGAAATTTCATTTCTAAAACTCTTTTAAAAGGATAAATGTGAAATCCATCGTGAAAATTTGAAAATTTTCTAAATTCGTACACTCAAGACAACCAAACATTGCACACACATAAAAGTAATTTGAACATCAAACTCACAATCATGGTAATAAAAGATAAACACAACGAGTAAAAAGAAACAAGAAGGCTTAACGAAACGAGTAATAGCGGAAAGAAGGACAATGTCCAAAGAATAACAAATTGAATAAGCGTCAATTTGAAAGGCAAAGGGAGAAATGAACGACAAAGCAATTGCTCAAAAGGGGAAGAAAGCCTAAGAACCAAACACTCCACTCAAATACAAAAGTCATCATAGTCAATTTCTCGGGCATTTTCGCCAAACCCAAATTATAGCCACATCATTCTAAGGGCTTATCCAATTAACATCACAAACATCGTTAATAAGCTAGTCCTCAAAAGAATGTAACTCATCTCGGTCATACCTTAACCGCTTTCAATCATTAGATTCTACAAAATCCTTAACAATCATCAGGTCAAACTACGAACCCGAATATCTAGTATCCAATTAGCATTAACTAAGGTCTATCGACAAGGGAAAATCCACAATTAAATAATCCACATGAAAGATTCCTAAATGTATTCGAACATCCCTAGCCCAGTCAATTATTACACTCGAATCCACAAGCATAAATAATTATATCTAGAAAAGCATAATTACCACCAATCATAAGATGAATGGGCTCACCATTCCAATTCTTCGATTCAAAGTACTTCAAGGCTTAATATCCTAAACTTAAAGAAATTTCTCTTCTACAAACCATCAAAACCTCAAGAGAGATCAATTACAAATTCCAAGTCCTACATGGCCAAGGACATGGCGATGATACAACTATTCAAATCATCCAGCTCAACTATAACTCAAGATGAATCGATCTTCTCTTATGAAAATATTCCTCAAAATATGGTGACCAGTCTTAATTACCAAAGCAAAGTCTCTTTTAGAATCCAACCTTTACGGACATCTAATCCCCAAATGGTCTCCAAGGTAACTATTCCAATATCTCGAAACAACGAACTATTATCATGATCCACTCAATTCTCAAAACAACACTAGAATACCAAACTCCGAATCTAACATTCCCAAGAGAGGATACATTATCACTATTAGGATTCATCCTAAAGCTTAAGTCTTATTTCTCATGATCAAATACAACCCGAACTTTGCTCAATCCAAAGACACGTCTTCTAACTAAAGAATTCCAAAAATACATTACTCTTACTCTCTAAGCCTTACAAACGGAATATCCAATCCACTAAGGAAAAGATGAAGCGGCAACGAGATAGGAAACGATAAGAAATCTCAAGGAGAACACGAGAATAAAATCAGGCACGAGATTAAAAGAGAGGAACGCTGAAAATAACGAGGGCAAGAAAGAGACAAAGCAGATAGTAGAGTTATGAAGATATCCGCGTAAGAAATAAGATACGAGTATGCGATTTCTTAAAGATCAATCTTTACAAAAGCATTCAAGAATGGAAATGAAAAGGGACAATGGCACGGGTAATGGTTTAAGGTTTAATCCACAAAATTTCTCCTTTCAAACTTAATGCGATAATAAAACCACTTAATTATTCCTTTACAAAGGCCTCTTACAAGGGACCATCATACCACGAGCAATCATCAAAGTAAGGTACACCTAGATTTGATAATTCGACTCCAACCCAAATCATCCATCCTTCATATCACACGGATTCCCAATTGCGGAATTGCAACTCAAGTATAATAACATTCCTTTAGCTCAAATATTCAACACCACCTCAAAGGTTTCTTTTCAACACCACCACAAAGGTTTCTTTAATTGAAGGACTAACAAATACTCTCTTATACTCGGTCAATTTCAAGTCTATAACCCACGAGTTCATTATTATCAAAGTACAACATCAAGCCAAACATCATCATTAACATCCCAAGGTATTTCCATCCTAGATCACATCATAATCCTCAAGTAATATGGTTCAACTTACCGAAACCTTACTACTTCAAACGAGTCTCCAATACCATAAGATAAGCTTATATCTTTAAATCCAAGAACTATAGCCAACAGCTTTTCCACCAAGCCTATACTCACAAACACACAATAGGACACCACAAGACGTCACTAAATCTCAAAAGCATTTCGCACCTTAAGATATCATTCAAAACTTCTTATTTACACCAATTAGACCTATCATAAGCATGGTCTT